>PVIC010006833.1:14183-53049 GCA_004025085.1 Thryonomys swinderianus
TTTTTTTTTTTTTTTTTTTTTTTTTTTTTTTGGTACTGGGGATTGAACTCACAACCTTGAGTTTACAAGGCAGGGATGGTGACACTGAGCTAAATCCCTAGCTCTCAATGAACTTTAAAAAACTCAGATTATATGAAGAGTCTTCTCTGACCACAATGGGGTAAAACTAAAAATCAAGAATAGAGCCAGGCACGGTGTGTGGTGGCTCACGCCTGTCTTCTCAGCACTCGGGAGCCAGAGGCAGGAGGATTGCCGAGTTTCAGCCTAGCCTGGGCTACATAGTGAGCTCAGGGCCGGCCTGAATTACAAAGTGAGACCGTCTCAAAAAAAGAAGGGAAATTGGAAGATTCACAATTATGTGCAAGTTAAGTAATATTGTATAAAACAACCAGTGGGTGAGAGAAAGAAAATCAGAAGGACAACTAGAATGTACAGTATTTTGAAACAAATGAAAATAAAAACAAAGCATACTAAACCTTATTAGATACAGCAAAATAGTTCTTTATGGGAAAATTATAACTGTAAATGTTCACATTTAAAAAAGGGCAAGGGCTGGTGATGCCACTTAGTGGCACTGTGCCTGCTTGGCAACTGCAAAGTCGTGAGTTTGATCCCTGGTACCAAAAAATATAGATAAATTTTTAAAAAATGAATGGCAAGAACTGGGTGTGGTGGCACATGCTTGTAATCTCAGCACTTGGGAGACCAAAGCAGGAAGATCATCATGAATTTGAGTCCAGCCTGGGCTTTGTGGTAAGTTTAGAACTGGAACTACATAGTGAGGCCTTCAATCTCAAGTCAGTATTCAAACTTTATACCTTCAAGAACTATAAAAAGGAAGAGCATACTAAATCAAGGGAGAAAACAAGCTGTAGATCAGAAGTGAAGGAGGTAGAGAATAGGGAAACAATAGAGAAATAATGAAACTATAATGGTTCTTTAAAAAGATCACAGGGATGGAGATTTAGCTCATTGGTTCCGGCGCCTGCCTAGCAAGCACAAGAACCCTGGTTCAATCCTGGTAACCCACATACAACAACACTGGGAGGAGTGGTAACTCACACCCATTAGTAATCAGTAGCACATACCACAAACCCAGATGTGGTGGCTCACACATGTAATCCCAGCACTTGGGAGGCAGAGGCAGGAGGATTGCTGAGTTTGAGACTTGTCTGGGTTACACAGTGAGCTCAGCGCCAGCCTGAACTACAAAGTGAGACCCTGGCTCAAAAAAAAAAAAAAATCACAAAATTAGTTAGATTGACTAATTAATAAAACCAGTGAAGACTCAAAGTACTAAAATAAAAAAAGAAAATAAAACCATTAGTATATTACTATAGAATTTAAAGAAATAAAAAGGATTATAAAAGAATCTTATAACTGTATGCCAACAAACTGGACAACCTAGTTAAAAAAGATAAATCCTCAGAAACACACAAACTAACAAGTCCAGTTAATGAAGAAAGAGAAAAATCTAGGAGAAATTTATAATAAAAAAGAGATTTAATCAGTAACAGTAAGTTCTTGAAAAAGAAAAAGTGTTTAACTTTACTGACTAGTGAATTTTAGGTATTCAAAGAATAATTAACACTAGAAAAAAAAACTTTCTAACTCATTCTATTAGGTCAAATTTACCCTAATGCCGAGGCCAAAAACATCAGAAAAAAGGGAGGAAGACAGAAAGAAAGAGCAAAAGAAAGAAAAATAGAAAGAACAGAACAGAAGACTGCAGACCAGTATTCCTTATGAATATTGATGGAAAAATCCTCAATCAAACTGAATCCAACAGTTTGTTACATGAATTATATAGTATGATGAAGTAAAATGTATTTCAGAAATGTCAGTATAGTTCAGTATATAGAAACCAAGCAATATAATATATGAAAGAAAAAGACAAAGCCATCTCAAGGAAAAAAAGTCAATATCATTTTCTATAAAACATCTGAATATCTAGGAGGAACATCCTCAACTGGGTGATAGGTGTTTACACCTACATTTTACTCAAAGATGGGAGGCCTGATGCCTTCCAACTAAGATCAGGAGAAGATGATACCCAGTTCTACCCCTTGTATTCAACACTGTACTCAGAGTTCTAGCCAGAGATATTAGTCAAGAAGAAGGAACAAAAGACACCTTAGTTGCAGAAGTAAAACTATTTCTACTCAAAGATGTGTCTTTACAGATAGAAAATCATTTATAGAAAATAAGCAGAGCTAATAAATGAGTTCAGCAGGATACAAGATCAACACGCAAAAAAAATCAGTGTATTCTGTATACTAGTGATGAACAATGGAAAGACATCCTGTTGTTCTTGGACTAAAAGTTTATAATAGCAATAATACCTGAAGCAATCTACAGATTCAAAGCAATCTGAATTCAAATTTGAAAGACTTTTTCCCTATGAGAAACTGAACTATGAGAGTTCAGAACTAAGTGTTCAAGACTACTCAACAGGAAATGAAAAGTTTCTTTGACAAATAGTGCAAATGGATATTCACATGCAAAAGAATGAAATTGAAACCATTGATTCTGACAAAGAAGGCAAAAACATATAAGAGGTGACTGAAAGTATGGTGAATGTTTAAAATTTAAAAATTCATCAGCATAAAGGACACATTGCCATTAATAATCCTCAAAATAGTCCTCCTTAGTTTGAACACCAGTTTCCCATAGTTTTGACACTTTTTGAAGCAGTTCTGGAAGTCTTTCTTTAGTCTTTAAGAGTTGAAACATATATGGTGACTATTGATAACAAGTGTCATCCAACAGAAAGGTAGGCTCATAAAAAAAAAAGGACACAAGGTGGGCTCAGAGACCAAGATAAATGAGGGAGAGAGACCCCCTCAGACTGTAGCACCGGAAGGGGCCAGAGAATCAACCGGAAGGCAGCAATTGAATTGAGATACACAAGTTCTTGGAACAGAAAGGAGTGTGCAGTGTCTATAATTGGAATGATCCAGGGGTAAAGAAGAGACACTGAGGAGTGCCAGAACTGTGGGGCCCATTCCATATTCCAGTTGCCACTGCAAGGCTTTGTGCCCTCCTTCCTGGGATCCAGCTTTCCAGATGTCATAGTGCTCAGTGCTTACGTGGGTTCCAATCCACTGGACTCTAGAGGCTCATTATTAGCTCCTAGACTCTGCTGAGTTCCTGCCTTCCTCTTTAACCCCATCACTGAGCTGCAGGCATTACTGGGCTGCCAGGCTGGACAGAGACTTTATGAGACACAAGACTTTTGCAGCTTTCCTCAGTCTCCAGTCATATTTCCCTACCTCTTCTTTTTATCCCTTCCCTCTGCAGAGAGCCTCATAAACTTCTCCCCCACCTCAGATGTAAAAATATCATCAAAATCCTATATTTTCTTTATTTTCAGTTCTTTGATTCTTTTTTGTGTGCGTGTGAACTATTTTATCTCTTTTCTTTGTTCAGACCCCTCTCTTATCCTCTATATCTCAGTCTAATTCAGTGACTGGGACTGACTCTTTACATTCAGTAGGCTGAAGAGATGAACAAACACCAAATACATAACCAAACACAATGACACACCACAGGGAGATAGAATCTAACTCAAAAGGTCTCTGTGGTAGTGACAGAGTTCACTACCTTCATTGATTTCAACCTGCAGTACAGAAACAACAGAAACGTGAGAAAGCATGGCAGCAAGATGCCTCTAAAATGCCCTGGCTTCCTAAAAGCTGATTTTGCAGGCCCTGAAGTAGAGGATGTTACAAGCAAAGAACTGAAAAAGAAAATGTTTGAAGACATAAAAGCAAAATACATACAAGCAAAGTCAAAAGATATTTAGAAATGTTAAAGAGGATTTAATTTAGCAGACAAGGATTTAACTAATAAAGTGTTCAATGAGCCCAAAGAAGAAAGAACAGCAAATTGAGTTAAGACAACACAAGATATGATGACCATTTGGGTAAAGGATTAGAAATTATGAAATTAAAACAAGCAGCATCATAAGATAATGAAAAATTCAATGGAAAGTATGGGTAGTAGATTTGACCAACATAAGGACAGAGTGTTAGAAATTAAAGATAAACTGTGTAATTGATTATGTACTTAATGAGATTCTAAAATGAGAAGACATCGTAGAAGCTGTATCCAATAGCTGCTAGATGACAAAAAAGAAAAAGAAAGAAGAAAATCCTACCTCAATTTCTGAATTATAGGAATAAAGAAAAAATTAGAATATGGCTCAAAAGGTCTAAAAATTTGTTCATTGAAATATTACATAAAATTTCCAGCTGGGTGTGGTGGCTCATGCCTGTAATCCCAGCACTCAGGAGGCAGAGGCAGGAGGATTGCTGAGTTCGAGGCTTGCCTGGGCTACATAGTGTGCTGAGGGCCAGCCTGAACTACGAAGTGAGACCCTGTCCCCCCCCAAAAAAATTCCAAATACATAAAGAGAATTCAACATTCAAGTACAGGAGACATATGGAGCCCTAAAGGCACCACTGGAAAATAACTTCTCCATGACATATCATCATCAAAATTGTTAGAGAAAAGCAAGTAATCTGTAAAGGCAAGTCTATTAGAATAATTGGATTTCTCAGCACAGACCTTAAAAGGCAGGAGAGCTTTCAGCAAAGTTTTTCAAGCCCTAAGGGAAAATAGTTGTCAACCCAGACTTCTATACCCTGCAAAATTAGCCTTTACAATTGACAGAGAAACACTTTCCATGACAATGAAATTCTAAAGAAATACTTGGCCAACATTGTAGAAAAAACTTAAGGGACTCCTAGAGAGAGAGTCAGGGAGGTTACCAGGATCAAAGAGCACAAAGGAAAGCTGGGAGAGAAGTTAAAGAAAAGGAAAAAATAAAGGACACAGTACTAGAAAAATAATTTAATGATGGGATTCAGTAAATATTTTACAATAATAACTGTCAATATCAATAGTCTTAACACCTCAATAAAAAGAAATAGACTGACTGATTGCCTCACAAAACAAAATCCAACTGTAAGTTTCCTATAAGATTTCCACAACATCTCCCCAAAAAGCAGATAGATTGAAAATGAAAGGATGGAAAAGGATACATGCAAAGGAGCTCATTAGCAAGTAGGATCAGCTACTTATTTTTGGACATAGCAGACTTCAAGTCAACTGATTAGAAGAGAGAAGATTGTCATTACACACTGGTAAAGGGAACAATTCAATGGGGAGCTAACAGTTTTAAAAACATATGCATCAAGTATTGACACACCCAATTTTGTAAAACAAAAACTATAGGATATAACCAGAGAGAGACAGTCACCAATACAATCCTAGCAGGAATTTTAATGCTCAATGTCTCAAAATTAGACAGATCAACCAGATCGCCCCCCCAAAAAAATCATCAAAGAACTATCCATGTTATTGAACAAATGGACTAAACAGATACCTACGGAGTATTTCATCCAACATTAGAGTATATATTTTTCTCAGAAGGGTATAGAACTTTCCCCAAAATGTATAGTAACAAGCCATGAAGCATGCTTAAATAAATACAAGAAAAGTGAAATAATTTTTTGCTACTGTTGGATTATTGTGGGAAAAATCTAGAAATTGACATAAAAGGCTGAAATAAAACAAAAACAAAGATCCAAACAAAACCCCCAATACACAAATAACACAAATACAGAGACTAATTATTATTAAATAATCAGGGGACCACAGAAAACAGGTGGAAGAAATAAAAATTTTCTAGAATCCAATGGCAGTGGAAAGCACAGCTTTCATTGTAATATACCAAAACCTATGTACAGTGAAAGCAGTTCTAAGAGGAAAGATTACAGCTATAAACTGAGACATTAAAAAAATAGAGTGATCTCACAGATGTGCAAATATCATTTATTTTTTCTGGTATTAGAAACTGAAGTTATAAATGTGTTCTAGAATGCATGATTGATTTTGTGAAATAGTAAATATTCAAAGGGTAATGGGGTTTAGGGGTAAATAATGAAAAAAAATTGATGGTTAAACAAAAGGAAACAATGCTTGTGTATATAGGGGCAGGGGAGGTAAAGGGGGTAGGGGAGGGGGAAAATGAGAATTAAACTGTGTCATATATTGGCACAAATTCTCAATGTGAAGTGCAATTGTGATGTGTATATATAATGTACCAATGAAAAAAAATTTTAAAAATA
The DNA here is from genome assembly GCA_004025085.1 of Thryonomys swinderianus. Classification (NCBI taxonomy): domain Eukaryota; kingdom Metazoa; phylum Chordata; class Mammalia; order Rodentia; family Thryonomyidae; genus Thryonomys; species Thryonomys swinderianus. The sequence continues at coordinate 20,318 of PVIC010006833.1, forward strand.
GAGTGATCTCAGGTTAGAGATTTTGCTCAGTGGTTCTGGTGCCTGCCTAGCAAGCACAGAATATTGGGTTCAATCCGTGGTAACCACATACAACAATACTGAGAATGGTGACTCACGCCCACCAGCAATCAGTATCACACCACAATATAGGGTGTGGTAGCTCACACCTGTAATCCCAGCACTCAGGAGATAGAGGCAAGAGGATCGCTGAGTTCCAGGTTTGCCTGGGCTACATAGTGAGCTCAGGGCCAGCCTGAACTACAAAGAAAGACCCTGTTTCAAAAAAAAAAAAATAGAGTGATCTCAAGTAAAGAACCTAATGATACTATGACCTATATATTCTAACAAGAACAAAAACAAAAACAAAGAAACAAACAAAGAACAATCCAAATCCTAAATCCAAAAATCAGAGTAGAAATTAAGAAAATTGAGATAAATAAACCACAAAGGATCAGTGAATCAATTTCTTTGAGTGGATAAAAAGGTTGACAAATCCTTAGCCATTCATATCAAAAAGGGTGGGGGAGAAAGGAAAGAAAAACTCCAAATCCATGCAATTAGAAATGAGGAAATTGAAATCACAATAGACACCACCAAAAGTCCAGAGGATTATAAAATGCTACTTTGAAAACTTGTATTTTAGGGCCAGGGATTTAGCTTAGTGGTTCTGGCATCTGCCTTGCAAGTGCAAGGTCCTGAATTTTATCATACCACAGTGCCAGGTGTCGTGACTCATGCCCACCAGCAATCATTACCACATACTATTATGCCAGGCATGGTGGCTCACATCTGTAATCCCAGAACTCAGAAGGCACAGGCAGGAGGATTGGTGTGTGTTCAAGGCTTGCCTGGGCTACATTGTGAGCTCAGGGTAAGCCTAAACTACAAAGCAAGTCCCTGTCTCAACCCCCACCCCAACAAAAAAACAAAAATAAAATAAAAAACATCCCTTGTATTTCAATAAATTGGAGACACTTAGAACTGACAAATTCAGTAAAGTGCAGGATGAAAAATCAATGTATAAAAATCAGTAGTGTTCCTGTATACTAATAAGAAAATAATCAAGGGGCTGGAGATTTAGCTCAGTAGTTCCAGCACCTGCCTCGCAAGCGCAAAGTCCCGAGTTCAATTCCCATAACCACATACAATGCTGGGTGTGGTGACTCAAGCCCACCAGGAATCACATACCACAGTGCCGGGCGTGGTGGCTCACACCTGTCATCCCAGCACTTGGGAGGCAGAGACAGGAGGATGGCTGACTTTGAGGCTTGCCTGAGCTCCATAGTGAGCTCAGGGCCAGTCTGAACTACAAAGCAAGACCCTGTCTCAAAAAAAAAAAAAGTAAAGAAAATAATCGAGAAAGAAATCAGGCGAATTCCTTCATAGTAACTCAAAAAATTAGACACCTATTTTTTAACCAAAACAAGGAAGTGAAAGACCGCTAGTGGAAATTATAATACCCTGAAAAAAGAGATTGAAGAAAACAGCTGCAAATGGAAAGCTGTACCTGTTTCTGATAGGCAGAATCAATGTTGTAAAGATGCCAATTATCCAAAAGAATGCATGCGCATGTGTGTGTGTGTGTGTGTGTGTGTGTGCGTGTGTGTGCACACACACACGCACACACACACCGGTGCTTTTGAGGGAATGCAGACTGGTAAACCACTATGGTGATCAATGTGGAGATTTCTAAAAAGACTAGAACTAGAGGTCCCATTCAACCTTGCTGTTTACCTGCTCAGGATACACACGAGAGAATTAAAAGAAGCATACCACAGTGATATATGTGCACCCATGTTTGTAGCAGCTCACTTTGCAATAGCTAAATCTTGGAAACACTTTAGATGCTCATCAGGAGGAGACTCGATAAAGAAGATGTGGTTTAGTTTTATAAAATGGAGTATTACTCAGCTATAAAGAATGATAAATTCAAATCATTTATACTCAAATAGATGTATCTTGAAGACATGCTCATAAGTGAAATAAATATGACACAGATGTGTAAGTACCATATCTTTTCTCTAGTATGAAAAACTGAAGGTGTAAATCAAAGCGAAATGTATAATAGGTAATGTATCAGAAGAAAATGTGCAAAAGGAAAAGGGAAAGAATGGGTAGGGGAAAGTACTGGGTTCAATCCGTGGTAACCACATACGACAACACTGAGCATGGTGACGCACGCCCACCAGCAATCAGTACCACACCACAATATCGGGAGAAAGAAAAAACTTGACAGTAAAAAAAAGGAAACAAAGCTTAGGTATATGGAGTAGGAGGTTGTAGGGAGGGCAGGAGAAAGGGGAAAAATGAAAATCAAGATGTGCCATATACAGGTACAAATTCTCAATGTTGAATGTGATCATATTGTTTATGTAATGTGTACCAATAAAATCAATTTTAAAAAATGAAAAAAATAAAAATAAAACAGATGGCATAAAAGTAGAATGGAGGAGCTGGAGATTTAGCTCAGTGGTTGGGGTGCCTATATAGTAAGTGCAAGGTCCTGAGTTTGATACCTGATAACCACATACAACAATACTGGGCGTGGTGACTCAGACCCACCAGCAATCAGTACCACATACCACAGTGCTGGGTGTGGTGGCTCACGCCTGTAATCCCAGCACTTGGGAGGCAGAGGCAGGAGGACTGTTGAGTTGGAGACTATTTTTAGACAAGAGGAAAGGAATAAGAAAAGGTTGAAGGGGTTATAAATGAAAGTAATAGGGGAGATGGATTAAGGAAATATTAATGATAACATTAAAAGGTTATGATATTGACATGAATTTTTTGAGTTGAAAATGATCAGCAAGTTATATAACAAGATATGTAGGACTGCCAATTTTTATTTTAAAATGTATGGCAATATCAAGAGATCATCAAAAACTAGTGTTCATTTATCCGTTTTAATCCATCTCAGGGAGAGAGATACTGATTACATTTTTCCTTTTGTTTAGGAGTAATTTAACTTGTGCTATTATGTGGGGTGATGAATATATTAATTAGTGTGATAGTAGTTATTTCACAATATAGGTAAGTATCTTAATAGATGGTATGTAAATATAGATGATCTTACTTGTCAGTTTTGCTCAATTTAAAAAATGAATTTGAACGTGTATATGCATATGTGTGTCTATGTGGTACTGGGAATGAATGCAGGGCCCTCATACTGAGCTATATCCTCAGCACTTTTTATTATTTTGAGACATGTTTTCTCTAAATTGCCCATATGGGACTCAAACTTGTGATCTTCTTGCCTCAGCTTCTTCCCACAGTGCTGACATTATAGGTGGGCTCCACTATGCCTGGATTAAACAACAATTATTTTTAAAGAATACAGTTTGGTCCTTTTGTCCCAACATAGGCAAAAATTTACTCAAAATTTATCAATCACTTACATATAAGAGTTAAAGCTGTAAAACCTTTAAAAGAAAATATAAGGGTAAATATTCATGATCTTGGCAATGAATTCATAAAGATGGAACCAAATGCACAGGTAACAAAAGAAAATAGTAAATTATTTTTCATCAAAATAAGAAACTCTACTACACCAAAGAACAAAGCTAAGAAAATGAGAAGAGCAACTGTAGAGAATGGGAGAGAAAATGTTTATAGATCATTCATCAGACAATGGTCTAGTTTCAAGAATATAGAAAGAACTCTTACATCTCAACATCAAAAAGACAATATGATTTAAAATGAGCCAAAGGAGACTCAAGATGCAGGTAGCATTTCACAGCCTTGAATCAAGACAGCTTGAAAAGAGCTACTCAGTAGGAATAAATAAACAGCTGTAAGCTTCAGTGTGAGGTAAGAGAAGAGTTAAAAATCATGAAGAGGTGGTGAACGTCTGTAATTCCAGCACTTAGGTAGCTAAGGCAGGAGGATCACTACAAGTTTGGGACATCGTAGACTAATGAGCTCAAGGCCAGCCTAGGCTACTGAGTTCAAGCAAGATCTTGTCTCCCCAACCAAAAAAAAAAAAAAAAAAAAAAAAAAAAAAAAAAAAAAAAAAAAAAAAAAAAAAAAAAAAAAAAAAAAAGAAAAGAAAAGAAAGAAAAAAGAAACACAAACACAATGTACAGGAAAGAAAGAAGCAACCTGTAAAGACAACCCTGGCCCTAGAGAGAGAGGGAAAAGAGACTCTGCAGGCACAGAAAGGACGGGCAACCCTGGTGATAAACAGGACCCGTAGCACCAGCCATTGGAAAAACCTGAGGTCATTGCCATGTGGGAGGGCATTTGCCCTGAAAGTGGCTTCTCACACATGAGGAAGAAATTCCCAGCAGCCCTGAGCACAGCTAAGGGTGATGCAACAGTTACTGGCTCGACAGAGTAGAACTTTAAAAGTTAGATTTTTTTTTTTCTGGTAGAGACAACTTCTCTATGCTTTCTCCTGCTGAGCACATAACCAACAGCCCTCCTCTCTGTAGCCCAAAGAATGACAGAATATGCAGGTGCTGGGCCCCAGGAGAAAGGAACTCCGTTTCCTTTTCATGAGAAAGGGATCAATGAGAATGGCTGGAAATATCAAAGCAAAGAACTAAATTGCTTTTCTGAGCTCCTCTCCCCTCTGCTACTCACTGTAAGAGACCCTGGGTAATGGTGACCTGAGGTTAATGGGGCCCTCTATCTCCTGGGAGCTGGTTCAGGAGAAATAATTATTCCATCTTTACGGAAACACATGCCCTTTTTTGATTTGGCCAGCAGTAGGCAAGTGAACCTGGGCATGAACCTGAGTGGCCACCCCCCCCCCAGTGACGGGGCAAGAGATGGTGTTTCCACAAAAGACAGGCACGGAGGGGGAAGGGCCACTTGCAGATTCCCTGAGAAAGACTTGCATAGGGCAAAAAATTCTGCATAGGACCCTAATAGCATGGGAAATAATACCAAGAATAAGCAAGCAAGACCACATCAAATTAAAAACTTCTACATAGCAAGGGAAACAATCGGAGTGAAGAGACAACCTGCAGAATGGGGAAACACTTTTGTCAGGTATCCTTTCAACAGAGGATTTCTATCTAGAATATATAAAGAACTGCACACCAACATAACTGAAGCCAAAATAACAAAAAAAAAAATTTGGGGCTGGAGGATTAGCTCAGTGGTTCCGGCGCCTGCCTCGCAAGCGCAAGGTCCTGAGTTCGATCCCTGGTAACCACATACAATGCTGGGCGTGGAGACACGCCCACCAACAATCAACACCGCATACCACAATGCCGGACGTGGTGGCTCACGCCTGTCATCCCAGCACTCGGGAGGCAGAGAAAGGAGGATTGCTGAGTTCGCGGCAGCTTGCCTGGGCACCATAGTGAGCTCAGGGCCAGCCTGAACTACAACGCGAGACCCTGTCGCAAAAAAAAAAAAAAAAAAAAAAAAAAAAAAATTTGTCCCAATCATTAAATGGGCAAATGAATTGAAGAATCACTTCTTAAAAGAAGTGCAAATGGCCAGTAAGTCCATAAAAAATTATTCAAGGTCTTTATCCATTAGAGAAATGTGAATCAAGACTACCTTGAGGGGCCAGAGATTTAGCTCAGTGGTTCCGCTGCCTGCCTAGCAAGTGCAAGGTCCCTGGTTCGATCCCAGTAACCACATACAATGATATGATATTGGGCGTGGTGACTCACACCCACCAGCAATCAGTACCACACCCCACAATGCGGGGAGTGCTGGCTCACACCTATCATTCCAGCACTGCAGAGGCAGAGGCAGGAGGATTGCTGAGTTCAAGGCTTGCCTGGGCTACATAGTGAGCTCGTGCCAGCCTAAACTACAAAGCTAGACCCTGTCTCAAAAAAAAAAAAAAAAAAAAAAAAAAGACTACCTTGAGATTCCATCTCACCACAGCCAGAACAGCTATCATCAGAAATACAGTGAACAATAAATATTGTTGAGGATGTGGAGAAAAAGGAATCCTTTTACGTTCATGGTGGAAATGTAAATTTGTATGCTCACTGTGGAAATCAATACAGAGGCTCATCAAAACTCAAAGTAGAGCTGTTACTTTATTCATTAATACCATTCTTTGGTATATTTCCAAAGAAATGTACTATAGTATATTGTATGAACATTGCATATCCATATTTATTGTGGCATAATTCACAATACCCAAGATACAGAAATAGCTCAGATGCTTACTGACAAATAAATGAAATGGCTAAAGTAAAAAAAAATGAAATTAAGGCACAAGGAAGGACAAAAGTATGTCACTTGCAGGAAAATGGATGGAAACCAGAGATCATCAATAGAAGCAATATAAGCCAGACTACAAAAAACAGAACAAAACAAAACAAAAACAAAAAAATGGCTCTTTTCCCTGAAAGAATGACATGAAAGTAAAAGGGAGACTGTTAATAGATGGAATCAAAACCGACAGGGCTGGGGGCTGTGTATGGGTCACAGTAGGAACGGACCACAGATCTGAGAGGTAGAAGCTCAGCATCTCTGAGGATAATTCTAAGATGTAAAACAGCTCTCCTGTGCTGAGCAGAAGCAAACATTTGAAGGCACTGGTAAGAAGTGGGCAAAACTGTTCCAGGGGAAGGAGCCATAAGGTGGTCATTTCTTAGCCACCACGTCTTTCACATTTTTTTACTCAGAATCTCAGTGGCAACCACTGCTTCTCAGATACTCACATCCGCTTCCCCCAAACTCAATCACATAGTGCCCACCTTTCCCTCACCCAACAGTGTAATTATATACACATTTGTGTGGGTATATCACTGGGCACAGGCTAAGAAGCATAGTGACGTGGCCCTGGGCACGGACCCTGGAGCCAGGCACCCTGATTTCCAGCCCTGGCGACCACTGCTCTGCTCTTGGGCCTCCAAACACCTATGTCTGCTTCCCGCAGACATAATCGAGCGTGTTTCTCTTTCTGCATCAGCCGCATAACTATGGGACTTAAGCTAGTTATTTAAGTGCCTTCTTTCCTCGTCTGTGGGGTTGGGAACAGTGTTGATTTCAGAGAGCTATCAACAAGAAGTATTCATAGAAATGGGGAGAAGGAGAGGCATTTCAATAGGAGGACGCCCAGAATAAATAGAGAGGTGGATTCAGTTTTTGCAAGTAGGTAAAAGCAAGGTAAAAAACTGAAGCCACTAGTTCCTGGTCAGGAAGTGGTTCCAGAATGAATGAAAGGATGCTTCCGCTTTCTGAGTGGAAACATTTCTCAAAGTTCTGTCCTGAGGCCACTTGCGTCCTTAGCTTCACCCACATCGCTATGCTGATGAGGCTCAAATCTCCATCCTTAGTCATACTCCTAGTCCTCAGTTTCCAGCTGCTTTCAGAAAAGTCTCCTTGTGGATATCACCCTAATGCCTTAAGTGCGTAGGTCCAACACTGAGCTCACCTTCCTCCCCATGGCTGCTTTCCATCCGCTCTCTAACGTCCCTTGGCTGTCCTATCTGAACTGGAACTGCCTCTTCTCATGTTTCATATCCCCCTTTCCTGCTTGAGGGAGGTTCTCCTTGTCATTTAGCACTGTTTATTTATCTACATTGTTCTATTTGTTTTTATTTATCTATATTGATCTATTTGTTTATTTATCTACACTCTTCTATTTGTTTTATTTGTCTACATTGTTCTATTTTTCTCCTCTGCCAAAATGTTAATGCCACAAGAATAGCAATTTCTGCCTGCTTTGCTTATGATGCCTCTCCAGGAGCTAGAACGGTGCAGGCATTCAGTCAGTGACTGGCATTTACTGGAGGTCCCAGTGGGTCCTCCTTTCCTTTGATTCCCACTGTCCATTAACCTAGTTAGCTCTCCACTTATAGCATCTCTTGTTTCCTCTTGTGCTGTTTACAGATTTATTCAACTGTCACCGAGTCTCAAAATTGTTCAGGAGCTTACCACATGCTGGCTTGTTATTTAAATGACCTTAGCTTCCGTTCTTCATGCTAAAATGGGGCTATTAATAATACAAATGCATAGAACTGTCACAAGACTTCTAAACACGATGCATGTACAGCACCTGGCCCCCAGCTGAAATAAAATAAGAGATGCTAGTTGTTTTTATCCACCCTCCAGCAATAGAGCTGAACTAGCTTTCTCGCCTGCTCTCCTCTTGTTGAACACCCTCATCCCAAACATGATACAAACCTGTGTATTCTCCGTGTAACAGGTAGCAGGAAACAAGGCCACATCAGTTAATTCCCTTCTCACTGCCATCTAAAGCACTGTTGAACTAGACAACCTCTAATTTGCCTCAAAGGAAGGGCAAGCCGGACACCTATTTTCTCTTTTTTTATACTTGGCCCAAGGTAAGAGACCTATTTCTGGTTCTTGTTTGAACCCAGACATTGCAGCTCACCTGAATCAGGGGCCTATACTTTAGGATAGTGAGGCATAAAATGGATCACTAACCTACCTGGAGTTACACAGGAACATAGTACCTAATCTGTAGAGGATTCATTTTTTCCATCTTAGCTCTTTTTGCAAGCCACAACCGGTTGGTCACAAATCTCAAACAATCATGATTTACGCAAGTTCATTTCTGATGCCCCTGAGAATCCTTCTGTTACACGCAGACCTGGTGAAAGTTGTTATTCCTAAGCCAACTTCTCAAACCCCTAGCATTCCAAGTGGAGGGCAGGCGGCAGCAGCTAGGCACCACAGCAAACCCCTCTCCATCCCTTAGCAGTTAGCCTGCTCTTCAGCAGCATTGAGATCATTTAGATTAAGTACGCTGCACAGAAACGAGAGAGTCACTCAGTGATTACCTGGAGCTGCATGGACACTCACCTGAGCCAAGGCAGAAGACAAGCGGGAGAGAATGGATCAGCCAAAACATGCTCTAGGAGGTGGAGACCGGAGCTGGAGAAATTTGAGGTAGTCAACGTTGCTATCTTCTGTCAGCTGAAAGTACTTCTTACTTCCTCTTCCTCTCAGAGAAGTGGTGTAAGACCTTCCCTTCTTACACTAGCAAACCTGTTACTGACTCGTAGTTTCATAACCAAATTGCTCAGAAACATACTTTGTGTAACTTGAAGTTTTCAAATATTAAGACTTATAATGTAGCAACACTTCAGAAAATGTGTATTCTGTTATTGGGTAGAGTATTCTGTGTATATCTGCTGGATGCATTTTGTTGGTAGTACTGTTTGACTATTCTTCTGATTTTCTTTAGTTTTTGTGTTTTCCTTTAATCATACTTAATGTGCTTTCAACATCTTTGATAAGTTAAATGCCAGCACATTCTCAGGGACTGTTTCCATCAGTTTATTTTGTGCATTGTGTGTGTGTGTGTGTGCGTGTGCACGCACGCATGTGTACCTGGAATTAGAAAAATTTTCAAGTAAATTATTCTTTGGAAAAATAGCTACCACTCTCTGTGTTTGTGAGCAGGGTCTATAATAGGGGTGTCCTTCATCAGTTAGCTTGGCTACCTCTAACTCCTAGAAACCAAGCTGCTATGGTATGCATATGACTTGAGGGTGTCTTCTAAATGTCCATATGCTGGATGTTTGGTCCCCAGTGTAGTGATGTTGGGAGGTGGTGAAGGGAAAAAGTAATAAAAAGAGTTAACAGGCTTTGTACAGGCGAACTTCAGCACCAGAGATACCTTCTCCAAGAGCGGAACTTCCTCTCTTTCTGGAAAGCAGAAAAAGATGTGAAAGAACATTGTTTTCAAATTCCAGGTTTTTGTGGGTCTGAAACTCCTCTGCATCTTTCACAGCAAATCTACTACTTTTCTCCTTGAAATCTGCTTTAGGATAAAGAGAGACCCACAGACAGGTTAGAGCTTTACTAATATTGAAAAAGAGACTTTAAGCAAGGTTTAATGGAGTGAAGTTTCTTTTATGAATTGACCAATGTCCAAATTAGTGACTATTCTGGGAGGGTGTGTGTAGGGAATATTTATGGATCGAAAAAGAAGAGATGCACAGACACAAGCTTGGTTGGTTACAGCTCAGCATTTGCCTTATTTGGGCAGGACCTGATCAGGTGGCAGCCTGGTATTGGCTAAAGCTCAGCTCCTATGATTGGCTATGACTCAGCTATTTGTTATGAAACTATTTTAATTTAGGCTTCTGGTTTGTATAGTATGAAGTTGCAGTTTCTTACATAAGGACATCAAGGTATGGAGTCTGACTTGGGCCATATTTAAGTTAGTCTAACAAAAATACATCTTCCTTGTTCTCTCAGGCTCAACGAAAGGAAATAAAAACTAAACTCTTCCTTCTTCTTCTTTTTTTTTGCTTTTTTGAGACAGGGTCTCGCTTTGTATTTCAGGCTGGCCCTGAGCTCACTATGGTGCCCAGGCAAGCCTCGAACTCAGCAATCCTCCTGCCTCTGCCTCCCGAGTGCTGGGATGACAGGCGTGAGCCACCACGTCCCGCATTGTGGGATGCGGTGTTGATTGTTGGTGGGCGTGTCTCCACACCCAGCATTATATGTGGTTACCGGGGATCAAACTCAGGACCTTGCGCTTGCGAGGCAGGCGCTGGAACCACTGAGCTAACCCTCCGGCCCCACTCCTCCTTCTTCTAAAGCAAGCTTCTTATAGTACTAGGGAGTAGGTGAGACAAAGGTGAATAAAAATGTTTCATTTTGTTGGTGGCTTTGTCCTAATTGGTCATCTGATTAGTTTTCATAGGCCCCTTACTGTTTTTCAGAGTTCTATAAAGTTAAGTAATTTTAAATTGATTATTTTTGGTACAGGGTAAGTGATAGGAATCTATTTTCAATCTTCTACAAGTAGACCTCCAAGTACTATTTATTAAAGAGGCTGTCTTTTCTATAAAGTGTAATTTTAGTTCCTTTATCAAGAACTGAATGGCTGTAGTTGCATGAATTTGTTTCTGTGTCCTCTGTCCTTTGGTTGAAGTGTATGCCACGACCATGCTGTTTCTGTTACTATGGCTTTCTAGTACGACTTGAAATCAGGTGAGGTGATATTTTTAGCACTGATCATTTTACTTTGGATTGCTTTGACTACTCTGGGTCTTCTGTGTTTCTTTATGAATATTAAAATTTTTCCTAGTTCTGTGACTAATTTCATTTGTATTTTGATGCTGATTGTATTAAATCTGCAAATCTCTTTGGGCAAAAAGGCCATTTTTGACAAGATTAATTCTGCTGATGCATGATCATGGGAGAGGTTTGCATCTTCTGGTTTCTTCCTTCCTTCTTTCCTTTCTTCCTTCCTTCCTTTCTTTCCTTCTTTCTTTCTTCCTTCCTTTCTTTCTTTTGTTCTTTTGTTCTTTCCTTCTTTCTTTCTCCTGTGTGTGTGTGTTCTGCAATTTTCATCATAGAGGTTATTCTCCTTGCTTTGACTGGTCCCTAGGCATTTTTGTGGCATAGGCTGTCCTTGAACTCGGGCTCCTCCTGCCTTAGCCTTCTGAGTGTTGAAATTACAGATTTGTGTTACCACAACTGGGGGCTTCTAGTTACGATGAACGTGTTGCCTCCTAAAATCCCAAAAGGTGGCAGCACTGGTTCCAAAGGAAAATTTTCCATAGAAGTGTTCAGCTTCCCAGAATTATTTATTGCTTGATAACCTCAGTTTATTTCTTAAACTTCCATCATTTTTGTATATCCATTTTATTGGAATTTCAGTACTGGTTCCAGTTTTTCTAATTAGACATTGAAACACTTTCTGGTTTTAACTTGCTAAGAAATTTATGTTTTTAAAATTGGTGATGGTGAACAGCAGGATCTAGGTATGTATATGAAAGAATTAAAAGAATCATATCACAGCAACATATATGCACCCATGTTCATAGCAGCTTAGTTTGTGATAGCTAAATCTTGGAAAGAACCCAAATGTCCATCAACTGGAGACTGGATAAAGGACATGGGGTTTTTCTATAAAATGGAGTATTACTCTGCCTTATAGAATGATAAGTTTCAGTCATTTATACTCAAATGGAGGTACCTTCAGGACATACTCATAAGTGAAATAAATAGGTCACAGATCTGTAAATACCATAACTTTTCTCTGGTATGAGAAACTGAAGATGTAAATGAGCTCTAGAATATATGGTAGATATTGTGAATTAGAAAATATTCAAAGGAAATGGGGTGTAGGGGTAAGTAACAAGGGGAAGAAAAATATGATGGTAATTAAAAAAGGAAACAAAGCTTATGTATATAGGGGTGGGGGATTGTAGGGTGGGTGGGGAAATGGGAAAAATGAGAATTAAATTTTGTCATATGCTGGTACAAATTCTCAATATTGTGTGTGATCATGATGTGTATAATGTACCAATAAAAATTCAAATTAAGCCGGGCGTGGTGGCTCACGCCTGTAATCCCAGCACTCGGGAGGCAGAGACAGGAAGATTGCTGAGTTCAAGGCTTGCCTGGGCTACATAGTGAGCTCAGAGCCAGCCTGAACTACAAAGTGAGACCCTGTCTCAAAAAAAAAAATTGAAAAAAAAATTAGTGATAGCTTTAAATTGTTTTCAAAGATATCTTGTGGAATCTGTGGAGATGATTTTGTTTTTAATCTCTCTTTTAAGCTGGTTAGTCAACAGTGATAATAGATTTCTTAAAGATAAACCTTCCTTGCATTCTGAGGATAAGTCATACCTCACAGCATTTAAAAATGGGTTCTGTTTGCTACAATTTAAATGAAGGCTGTTAACTTTTATGATGACATTGGTCTGCATCAGGATATGGCAGACTTTTCCTGTGAAGGTTCATATAGTGAAGGTTTTAGTCTTCATGGACTAAACCATCTCCTTTGTAACTACACAAGCCTGCTGTTGCAGAGCAAAAGTCACCACAATCAATGCACACATAAGTGTTGGCTATGTTTCAATCAAACTTTATAACACACAAATTTGTATTTCATTTAATATTCAAATGTCATGAAATACTATTTTTCTTTTGGATTTTTCTATAAAAATCTAAAAACTATTCTTAGCCTATGGATCACATGATAATAGGTATCAGTCTGGATTTAGTCATGGACCATGGTTTGCTAAACCCTTGTCTCTTTGCAGGGGAGGGAACTGCTATGTTTTGTTTCTAGATGTCCCTCCCAGGCCTCAGGCAGTCATAGATGGAGGTTTCTCAGAGGTGGCTGAATCTAATGTGCAATGTTGACATTAAAGGTGTGATTACTAAATCAGTCCGCTGATTGGTCTGGCACTACCTTAATCCTGGTACCCTAGAAACTGCTAAATTCCCTTGCTTGCTTGCCCTTGCCTGGTTGCTCGCAGTGGACTACTTCTCTGCACTGTCCCGCTGCCGTGCCACCTGCCTTGGAGCCAGCCGACTACAGACTGAAGCCTCTACAAACTGAGCCAAATAAACCTTCCTCCCTAACCTGTGGGTGTTAGATATTTTGTGTCAGTAAAGAGAAAAGTAGCTAAGACAGAACACATACTAATTCGGCCTTGGAATCAGTATTCAGTGAATTTGGAAGTTTCCTACATTTTTCTCGCTTGAGACAGTTAAAATAATATGAGAATTTCTGTGAAAGTGGCCAGCGTAACCTGTTAAAGACTGTTTAGGCTTGATGGACTTCAGGGAATATCACCAACTGTTGTTTCCATTTTTCCTAATTAAAAGAAGTTCTGGCTGGAGATTTAGCTCAGTGGTTCTGGTGCCTGCCTTGCAAGCGCAAGGTCCTGAGTTCGATCCCGGTAACCACATACAATGCCGGGCGTGGTGGCGCACGCCTGTAATCCCAGCACTCGGGAGACAGAGGCAGGAGGATTGCTGAGTTCCAGGCTCGCCTGGGCTCCACAGTGAGCTCAGGGCCAACCTGAACTACAAAAGCGAGACCTTGTCTCAAAAAAAAAAAAAAAAGTTCTCCCAGGTATGAACTTTCAACTTATGAGATATTGTAGTCATAAATGGAGCAACCCTTTGATTCTTTCTGGTGTGGATTGATGTCCAGTGGGGAGTATGAAACTATTTGGGTTTTGGAAGGCTCACTCTGACTGTGGTGTAGAGGATGGACTGGATTGGAGCAGTGTGTCTGTGGGCAGTGAAGCTCCATTGAGTAATGTAGCTAGTAGGGACACAGGAGAAGTAGGTGGTTCATGGAAATTTTGGGAACTACATTAGAGGATTTCAAAGCCACCACTGATTTCAGCGTTTCACTTAGAAGAACCATAGGCTCAGTATATTAGCATATTTGTGACTCTGACTAATTACAGTGAAATGGACACAAAGCAACATCACCAAAGGGAAAAGGATACATGGGGCAAAGTCTGAAGGAAATCAGGCGCAAAATTCCAAGAGTCATTTAGTGAACTGAGTGGATGGGCTTAATTCCTTCATTACACATCGGGCAACACATCTGAAACATAGTCTGTCAGGAAAGCTCATCTGAGCCTAGAAGTCAAGAGTTTGTATTAACAATCATGTAGCCATCTTCTGTCATGTACCAAAATCCCAGCACCAGAGAGAGAAAGCAGACACTCAGTGCAAATCAAATTGTTGAGCAGTTTGTGCACTGTGTGATTTACTTTTAAAAGGGAATTGTGGGAGCCCTCCAAAATTCAAGTTCTGAGGCCGTAGCTAAGTAAGGACCAAACTTACAAGGCTGTCTTTCAAAGGATAGCTGTCTTATGACAACTATGTTAACTGGTTAGTGTTTTCTAAGAATTAATATACTTCCCCCACAGAAGACAAAGTTGATATTTTTCTTCTGCATTTCCAACCCATGGTCTGACAGAATCAGTTAAGGGTATAGTCTAAAGAGTAACTGTGGCCAAATTATTGCCACATTCTATATATTGCAGCAAAAGGCTACACACACAGTTGCATCTTCAATGAAGTGCTTCTTTTGTTAGTTTTCACAGGTCCAGGCAGCATGGGTGCAAATGGCAAGAAAAACCAAACACATTCGTTCTCTGGTACAGCTCACAGTCCAGTGGAGAATAAGAGAGATAGTAATGAGATAATAATAGAAATATTTAAAGACGACCACAAATATTGAAAAACTGCTACAAAGAAAAGACATATCATACAAAGAGAGCAAAAACACAGGCATTGGCTGTGGTCTGAAGGAACAGGGAAGGGACATTTCGTAGGGAGAGGAGCCCAGTGTGAACACTAACTTGTGGAAGTTGTGCAGTGGATGTGGTGAAGGTTAGGAGAGGGAGACAAAGTATTTCAGGCAGAAGCACAGTCCTGGGGCCAATGTGTAGATTAAATGAGGTGAAATGCGGAAAACTCAGAGGGCATTGGAAGAATATCATCAAAATTTAAAAATCTCCTCAAATGGTTGCTCTATTGGCTCAGAATGTTCATAGAGAAGCCCTGAGATCCCTTGAGGATAGCAGTGAACTTCGTCCACACAAAAAGAGGGTGCAGAGATGGAGCTGTAGATCTGGGAAAAAAAGCACATCTGCACCGAGTCACCAAGCACAGGACTTGGGGTGTCTAATAAATAGGCAGTAAACATGGTGGTTTTCCTCCCACAGACTTAGAAGCTTCATTTACTACCTGCTCATGTGTGCTTCTTAGCAAGTCATTTCCTGTTCAGCAGTTTTACAAAACATCCTGAGGCACAGAGCCTACAGTTCTGTGGGAACCACAGCCTCTTTTAAAGGCCCAGTCGGTTTATCCACAGTCTCATTTAAACACTTTTATACCCTTCCTCTAAGTGGCACTGTGAGTGACAACTGCCCAACACCCAGGCCCTTTCCTCTCCCAGAGTCTGGGCTCCAAGTCGAATTCAGTAGCAGACAGTGAGGAAGGCCCACTCCACATTGGCTCCTGGCCCTGTAGGTTAAAGATGAGTAAGACAAAGCTACTGGCCTGGATGGACATGGCTCCAAAGGCACTGGATTTAAATGTTCTTTTCTCTGATCAGGGGAAAGTTCCTTAACTTGTAGCATGTGCCTCTGCTACCTTCTGATTGCTTTTAGACTCTCAATCTCTTTGACTTTACATCTGCTCAGGGCTTGGGTTTTAAGTTCTCTTTTGCTGGTCCAGCTATTCTCTATTCTGAAAAAAAAACCAAACAAAGTAAGATCCAAAGAACAGACACACTATGAAATAATATTGTCTTCCTCTGCTGAAGTGGAGCTTGAAGTCCTATTTCTTAAGCACTTAGAAAATAAAAAGGGTGAAGAATATTTTATTAACAGAAAATTAAGAACAGATGATATAAAAGGTAGTAGGTACTGGGGAAAAGATATCTTGTTACAAACATGATACCTAACTCCTGAAATAGGGCTAGTGGAGTTTGTTAGTATTGAACATTATCTTCATGTTTATATTAATGGGCTATTTTAGAGGATTTGGACTTCATTAAATACATGAAACTAAAAAAGAGGGAAGGTCCTGGATCCTAAATATTTCATTGATCAGTTGGAGAGACAATTAAAATAATATTACAATAGTGGAAGACAAGAAGAAAACAAATATTATCACAACAACTGGTCACGGTAATAGATGTCTGTAATCCCAGAACTCAGGAGGTTTGGGTAGGAGGATATCAAGTTTGAGGCCAACCTGGGCAAATTAGTGAGTTCAAGGCCACCTGGACTATAGGATGAGATCCTGTCTGAAAAAGCGAAAGCAAAACAATAACAACCAAAAGAGCCACCAGCTATGTATAATAAGTTACTGATTCATGAACAGTGAGTTGCACACTTTTACAGGTGTACTGTGAAGATTCACTTTGTTGACTTACAAATAAATACAACTTACAAACAGTTCTCCTGGAACGGAGCTCCTTTGTAAGTCAGGCACTTACTAATTACCCCTGCATGTGGTAAGTGCTACCACAAGGTATTTACATACTGCATGCTGTAGAAATGGAACTAGGTGTAAATTAAGCTTTGGGTGGGAAGTTCTTCAAGGCTACACGGAGAGAGGAAGCTTGGTCTGACCTTTGAATTGAGAAAGGGCCGGGGATGGAGACGAGAGAAGGGCATTTCTGGCACAGGACATAACACAGGCAAAAGTGTGGGAGGTGCAAATGACTTGGTCAGTCCGTGAGCCCATGATAATTCTGTGTGGCTAGAGCCTAAGGAGCAGAAAGGGAGGAGCCTAGAAGAGCTTACGGGTCAAACAGCTAGAGCCTCATCCCACAGGCAAA
This sequence comes from Thryonomys swinderianus, assembly GCA_004025085.1. Lineage (NCBI taxonomy): Eukaryota > Metazoa > Chordata > Mammalia > Rodentia > Thryonomyidae > Thryonomys > Thryonomys swinderianus. Next base: position 37,332 of record PVIC010006833.1, read on the forward strand.
GCTCTGTTAAGGATATGAAGTGATACAGTTTGTGCCTTAGAAAAAATTCTTTACGTGATAGCAGTCCAGGTAATACATGATAGAGAGTGGGTTTGAAAAGACAGAGAGTGACGGAGAAGTAGGTAGATTGGGGACATACTTGAAAGAAGTCATATAGAGGGGTTGGAAGTTCTAGGTCTTAACAAGTGACTAGATGTAAAGGGGAATTGGGGTGATAGTAAGAAAGAAAAAGGAATCAAAATTTTGGCTCTTAAATCAATGACTTGGTTTTGCTGCAACTCAGTTTCTTAATTTGTAGAATGGAAGGTTATTGTATTTACTTTAGAAAGTAGATGAGTTTTGAATGGATTAGTACATGCAAAACAGCACAAGGATGCACAGTATGTACTCAGTAAATTTAATAATTGTGGTTTATGGTGGATCATCACTGAGCACAGAGGAAACAGGAGGAACCGAAGTTGGGGGATGGGGACAGATTCATGAATTTCATTTTGGGCACCTCGAACCTGAGGTAACTTCCGACATCTGTGAAGAGATGGCTCAATCAATGGGAAATACTAGTTATAAATGAAAAGGTTGAGATTTTCATGCATTCAAAAATTCTCTGACAAGGACCAGGGATTTAGCTCAAGTGGTACTACACCTACCTTGGAAGCACAAGGGTCAGTTTGATCCCTGGTACCATATAAGAAAAAATCTCTGACAGGTAATATAAATAATTATTTGCTTTCAATGAGATCTCAGGAGAAAAATCTCAATTTTTCATTGGATTGATATGGCCATCTTCATGACACAGAGCTGGTCCAGCCCAAACCCAGAGATTTGAGGAGGGCTCTTCAGAACTGACTGGACCTGCCACCTAGCAAGAATAAACCCATTTCTCTATGAGTTGTTGAGTATGAGGGTCTTCAGAGAATGTCCTAGTCATTATATTGCCTCCTCAAATTAAAGTTCAGGACTTTTACTAATAACCCTTTATCAAAATGAATTAACATGTTAGTGTTTGGAAAAACCACAAAGACTCCTCCTTATACTTGGGTGGGAACTCACCAAAATTGAAATGTATGCTGCTATTTATTGTTTTAGTAGCCAGTAAATAGTACTGTGAAATCTTCCAAATTCTCACTTCTTCTGTGCCTGTTTCCCCTGATGGTATTGGGAGTGTAAATGTATAATGTTCCTCTCCATTTGTAACAAGTCACAAGAGGTGTGTATGACCTGTATCCCTTGTAAACTATGAGACCAGCTCTGACCAGATGCAGAGAGCTCTATCCAAGCTTCTTTGCTTTATTTTTTAAAATGGTGTCAAGAAGTTTATTTGAAAAGTGCAGGGTGAATGGATATGGAAGAAACCAAATTTGTAGAGCCCATTTGGGCCGAGACAAGGAGAAAAAGGGGGAGGAAAACTAATAAAAATGCTCTCCTCTGAGAAGTGCACACAGGCTGTCTTGGGAGCTCAAAGTAGCAGCCTTCTCTGATGGCCAGTCTTCTTTTATGCCACCCACATCTCATGAAAGCATGTGAGAAGTTCTACATACAGGATCTTGTAACTGATGAATTCCACTCATTTTCCCCAGGTGACTTTGCCACACCTATTTCCTACATCATTTCTCCCTGAGAGACATAAAAGCTTCTTTAATTTAATGCACAATTCCAACAGGAAAGTAGAGTGACTATCCAGATGATGATGAAATTAATGTGTGCATGTGCTTTGAGCTGCACTGAGTATTTCTTTTTCTAGTACCAGGGATTGAACTCAGGTCCTTGTGCGTCCAAGGTTGGCGCGGTACCACTTGAGCTAAATCCCCAGCCATAGAACTGAGTAATTTTTTAAAAATACTAGTACATTCAATTATTCATTCAAAAGATATTTACGGTGTACCTACTTTGTGTCAAGCAGAGCACCAATTGTGAATGACACCTGGGGCCAAGTGCCAGGTGCTATGAGTCCACAGGAGGGAAAGAGAGGCACAAAGGATTGTGTTCACATCTTGTCTGCCCAGCTTTCTGAATTTGCTAAGGTAGTTAGCCCCCGCACTGAATGCAAACTGGAATAAATTTTTATTTTACAGGACTGTTGTGTAGACAGTGATGTGCAAAGTGAAATAACGTAGGCAGGGAGCAGCTTACTGGAACAGAGGAAGCCCTCGGTGACTTGCTACAGGCCCCCTGTCCGCAAGGTTCTCCCTGTCCATGTTCATCATGGACACTGCCCTGTCCTCTCCATCAGGAGATGGGTGCGATTATTGTAGTGCGTAATAACAGAAGGAACAGATCATGTAAATAACAGTATGAAAGGCTGTAGGACTGCGAGTTAAAAGTAGGATGTATAATATTGGTTTAACATATTATCAGCTGTATGTCTGTTGCAAGAAGCTTATTTTGTAAGTTTTTGTAAGCATTTTATAAAGGTTTCAGGCTTGTAAGAACAGCTCACAAAAGAACCCAACACTTTATCATAAGCAGGTACATTCTTGTAGTAACATGTTATTTAATCTCCACACCAACCCTACAATGAAGGGATTATTACCAGTGCCTATTTTACAGATGTGCCCAAGGTCACATAATTAAGAAACCCACATTTCTGACCCCCCATTTCAGTTTCCACCTTAGTCTTTGTTTTCATGTCACAATCAGTAGGGGCTGTTACTGATTATCTTTGAGACAAGTACACAAATAAATGGGAATCCGGGGAAAAGTGACACAGAAGAAAAATGCATGGATCTGGAAGAAGATATAGTCCCACCATTTTTTTTTTTCCAGGTAGAACCTAATACCCACTTTGTGATGACACAGCCCGGGCCACTTAGGGTCTTTCTGCTCATACCAGTGTCTAAGGTGGCCTGACCAAACTCTTCTCTTGTGTAGTTTAGAAAGTTCTATAGATTTTTTTTTAAATGATATTTTTAACCAGCTTCGTTTTTTTCTTCTAGGGAGTGAAAGTCGCACCATTTCTCAAACCCAGGGTCTGCAGGTAGCAGTGTGCTGGCTTGCCAGAACTTTCCACTAGAGGGCTCTGTCTGCCCCTAAGACAGTTTTGATACATGTGTTACAAAACCGGAACATCTCAGTCTGTGGCAAGATCCTGTTCCACTGAAAAGTGTTTTGATTTTAAAAGAACTGCTATTTACAGTCTAGTTCATCGGCAACGCTGTGAGGAGAAAAAAATAAGATCACATTCACTCTACTGAAGGAGAATCTGAAACTGAGCCCTAAGGAAAGGAGTGAGTGGTTTGTGTTAAGTCAGGAGGCATTCATGGGTGAGACAAGGGCATAGGGTCCTGAGCCCGAAGGCTACCCTAAGAGTTCTAGGGCTGGGCTGGGGATTTAGCTCAAGTGGTACTGCGCCAACCTTGGATGCACAAGGTCCCGAGTTCGATCTTCAGTACTGGGTCGGGGGAGAGTTCTAGGGTTCAGACTCCATCCTGTATTTGCTCTCCTGGAATGCCCAAAGTGCTCTTGTTTCTCAGTTTGTCTTCATTTTTCTTTGTAGGGCATTAGGCCATTAACAATTTGACTGAGTTGGGCTGGAGATTTAGCTCAGTGCTTCTGGCATCTGCCTGGCAAACACAAGGTCCTGAGTTCGATCCCTGGTACCACATACAATATCAGGTGTGGTGACTCATGCCCCCCAGCAATCAGTACCACGTGCCTGTAATCCCAGCATTTGGGAGGCAGAGGCAGGAGGATTGCTAAGTTCGAAGTTTGGCTGGGCTACATAGTGAGCTCAGGGCCCACCTGAACTACAAAGTGAGACCCTATCTCAAAAAAAAAAAAAAAGAAAAAAGAATTTGAGTGAGCATATGGGGGCAGAACACAAAGGCTATAGAACATGGGTGTTCAATTCAACAACAGGCTGAGGAAAGATTTGATTTCATCCTGTTCTGTGTCACTTTGATGTCTCCATCTGTAATGACCAGGTCTGTCCCCTTTCTCTGGGTCTCTCCCCAGGACATTGCTTCCTTATCTTGGCTCAGTGCTTCTTCATCTGATCCCTTGGGTGGTCTAATTCTGCAAAACGCTCTTCCACTCAGGCCCTATCTGATACCTACATGCTTGTGTTTAATGCTTGCTGTTCTTTGGTTCCATTATGCTTATCAGCTTCTATCTCTGCTTCTAACATGTGCTTTCTACTTAGCTGGATAGTTCTTTTCAGTTCTACTCATCAGGATTTTTTGTCAACATACAGGGTACAAGGCAGTATACGTCATGGTGGTGAATACAGAGGGAAATAGAGCAATGAATAGAAGCCATGGAGTTTGGTCTTAGGTAGTGTATAATGTCCTTATGTAGTGTATGATAATGTTTTTGGCTGTTTAAGTCAGAACAGAATGAGTTAGAGTGACAGACACTAGGGAAGATAAAGAGGGCATGCACGGAGTGATGTGGTTAATTTTAACCAGTGATTCCCAGGAAAACTCCACAGAAGAGTGTTTGAGGTGGACAGTGAGAGACAGACAAATGGACTGGGTGGGGTGCATATTCTAGCAGAGGCATTGGGTTCCGCCCAGGTAAGGCGCTCTGGGCCAGGGAGTAGATTTGGGATACACCGCACAGATCCAGGCTCCTGTTTTTCATGCGTCCCTCGCTTGTCTTCCTTCTTCAGTCTGTTCCTTTCTATCCTTTGAGGGTTAGCTTCAGCTCTACCGTGTTAGAATCGCCTGTCAGCCAGATTAGGAAAGGGCCTGCACTCAACTTACCCTGGGGAAGTGACAGCAAATCCTCTTTAGGGCTTTCAGTGAAACAAACAGCTCTGTGCCACAGGTTTGCCACCACTGCCGTGGGGCCCTGTAGACCTCCTCCAATGATAATTAGCTCTAGAAGGATCTGTGGCTGCATTTATGGGACACTGACAACCTCGTTCTACCAAAGCTGTCCAGCTGGGCCTGAACTGGTTAGGTTTGCTGACATACAAGGCAAACATTTCCTCAAATGATCACAAGACTGTCTCACTCAATTTTGGGTGATCCTGCCTCATGACTAGGCAGTTTGTCAGTGTATGTGTAGGGGGTTGGGGGTGGGGAAGCACACTCATTCTTAGCTTGAACTTCATATGCCTCTGATCTGAGCTTTGGAAACTGGCGTGGACCCACTTTCATCTTCTTCATCATTTCTCAAGTTCCCTCTTGCAAATGACTCTGCTTCCTTCAAGCTTTCTTGTTTTGATGTCTGGGTTACACCCAGTTCCCTAAAGTGGCAGAAATACAGTTGCTCATTTCCTTTTGGAGACCAGGAAGACTGGACGTGGTATGGTCTTGTCGAGGCTGCTTGGAGTAACACAGAAGGGAAGCTTCCCAGAAAGAGTATTTTCTAATGTGCCACTGGAGACCATCTCTGCGTGGCCAAGAGCCAGAACTGACAGCGGCCCACGCAGCGTGGTCATCTGTATTTGGGCTGGTTGAGTCCGTTGTGCCCTCCCTGAAGGTTCCCGGGCGAAGGAGTGGGCATGGGCTTACCACACCATGCATTCAAGTGGGTGATTGCTATAAGGATGCAGTTGCTATAAGGATGGTGGGTGCTGTACACCAAGGGTCCTCGAATGCAACGAATGTGAGGGGAACGTCCCAGCTGCTATTCCATGGCACACTGCAGATGTGCAAAATGTCAGTCCTTTCTTCCACCAGCTGCTGCACAGGGTTCTCATCTCTAGCCACGAGAATCCTCCAGCTGTGTGTAGGCTCTGGACGTGGGCAACCTTGATTTGCAACCTCCTAGTTAAAAACTGGAGAGAGAAGGTCTAGGTCTAGGGTGCCTGGTGTTGTGTGTGCTTGTAACTCAGTTGAACCCAGCGGGCTGTAACACTACTCTATGCTACATTGCTGTGACGTGGAGAAGTTTGGGAAGCACTGTACACGGGAACTTCCCTTGCTCATCTAGAAAGGAGCCCATCAGAAAGGGCAAGGTCCGTGTGTCCATCAGGCCACACATTGTGCCCAGCAACAGCTTCCAGAAGGAGAACGCTGTCCACCAGTCTAGATCACCATGTCATAGCCCGAAGTCTTGGGAGGTTTGCCGCCCAGGGTGTCAGTTTTCTTCATCTGTGTGCAAGAGAGAAAAGCGACAGCATATTAGCCGAAAGGTGTGGCAGAGGGAACCCGGGCCCAGAGAAACCCAAGGCCGTGTCTTAGACTCTCCTGGCTCCGGGGAGATCTGCAGTAACAAGTTGCCTTTGCTGAGTGCTACGCCTCCCTCCAGTCACCCCACTTGGGAGCCCTTGACTATGTGTTGTCGCCTCAAAGAGAGCAGTCGGAAGGAATGGGGATGGGAGGAGCTGACTTTGATGTTAGACTTGGGTAACATCCAGGCTCAAGTTAGCTCAATCTTGGTTCCTAGTTGAGCCATAGTTCTTTCTGTACCCTAATAATTCCCCTTTTCACTCATAGGAACAAATTGCCCCTGGCACCTACTCACCAATAATGTCTTATAAGATCTGGTTGTTTAGAGCGCTGCATACAACCTTCTCGCTGGCCTGAGCAGTCTCAGGTTTTAAATTGCATACTGATGGATGGGGTGTACCGCAGTGGTTGGAGCAGACAGGAAAACAAAGATAAAATGCTGGGCATGGGGTGGACACCTGCAATCCCAGCACTCTGGGAAGCTGACGCAGCAGGATTGAAATGCTGAGCTCAGTTTGGACATCTTAGTGAGATCCCATCTCAAATTAAAATTTAAAAAAGGGCCGAGGTAGGGCTGGGGATTAAGCTCAAGTGGTACCTCGGCAACCTTGAACACCCAAGGGCCTGAGTGCGATCCATGGTACCGCAAAATAAAAAAGGGGCCGAGGATGTACCTCAACATAAAGGCTTTGGTTCAGACACACACACACACACACACACACACACACACAAGCACGTGAGAATAAACTTACCTCATCAGAGCGCTGCACTGTGGAATAAATTGTTTTCGCAGACTCGTTCTGGGTGGGAGCCACCTGGAAATCACCCATGATACCCTGAGTGACGAGCTGAGGCGCATCTGAGTTTCCCCTTCCCAATTCTGCCTTGCTCGCTCCCCTTTCCGGTCCCACCTTTCCAGTTGGCCTCAGCTCTGATTCCATCTGACAGGATCCGGAGGGGGTGCTGGGTGATGAGGAGTGGGTGGCCCTCCGGCAGAGCCGTGGGGCGAAAAGTCCCAGGAGCCAGGGGCAAGGGTCTGTGTGGTTCAGACAGAGTCCTGAGATTCTCGCTTTCTGATGGATCCTGCATCGCTATCTATCCAAGCACAGAGTCTGACCAGCAAGTTTCCCCTTCACTCCTTGCTGACCGCAGGGAAGCAGCCCGGTGGAAGGACTCGTGACAGTGACCCAGGGGGACATGAGGTTCGTGGGGGAAGGAGGTATGGGACAGAGTGACGGAGAGCATGGGGAAGGCAAGCCGTTCCTGCTACTGTACCAGGCATTGTGGTTCAGGGAGGCTCTCTGCCGGGCTTGTGCCTGTCCACCTGCTCAGCGGCCCCGGAAGGCCCTTGCCTCACACTGCGGGCTCTCTTGTTGTTTGCTACACGTTAAGACAGCGCTTCTTAGTCAAGTGCAAGCTTGAGCCAAGGTTGGGTAACCCACTGAGGTCTTGCAGCATTGAGCTACATCCCAGGCCCTTTTAAAATTCTTATTTTGAGACAAGATTTCACCTGACCTGGAGCCCATCCTCCATGTAGAAGCTCAGGCTTCAAACCATAGACGCTGCCGTCGACCGACATCGGCCGTATTCCTCTTAGAGATTCACGGGGTCATTTCCCTTCTACAGTGTTTCCGGGTTAGAGCCCTCCCCTAGATTCTTGCTGTGGCTACAGAAAGCAGAAAGCAGTGGCGGCCATGGCGCCCGTCCTGGTGTGTGTGGGGAGAGGTGTCTGTGAAGTGGCATCCACTCACCTTGGGCTGGGAAATTTCATCGTAGATCTTGAACTCTGCAGGCTGGGTGTCTTTTGAAACCCTGGCATGTGAGTATATTGTGTTCTCTGGGGCAGCACCTGTCACAGACAGAACAACAGTCTGTGAAAAGTGGGTGGCTCTCGAGAGATGATCTAATGTTATCTTTTTTTTGCTTGATGAAGAACTATAGTCTGCGAGGTTATATGGGGCCCACCCTACTGGGAGGGATGCTTAGATCCTTGTGTGGCTCCCCCCTCTCCCTGAGATTGCTCCTGGTGTAGGAGATACAGCTCAGGCAGGTCACTGGGAATTCCCCTCTACTCTGGAGTCCCGCTTGTGTGGGCAGTCAGAGATAGCTGTCATACCCTCAGTCTTCTTCTTCTTTTTTTTTTTTTCCCCTTTTTTGGAGACAGGGTCTCGCTTTGTAGTTCAGGCTGGCCCTGAGCTCACTATGTAGCCCAGGCAAGCTTCAAATTCAGCAATCGTCCTGTCTCTGCCTCCTGAGTGCTGGGATGACAGGCGTGAGCCACCACACCCGGCACTGTGGTATGTGGTATTGATTGCTGGTGGGTGTGAGTCTCCACGCCCAGCATTGTATGTGGTTTCTGGGGATCGAACTCAGGACCTTACGCTTGCGAGGCAGGCACCGGAACCACTGAGCTAACCCTCTGGCCCTTCTGTCTTTACTGTCTCTTGCCCTTGGTACTGACGGCTTTATATAACAAGTCGATTTTTCCTCTTAGCGTGCTAGTTGTTGAATGTGATACTTTAATTACACGCTATGTTGCATTATCCTGGCACACACTTCACTGTAACTCAATGTTAAACCCATAGTAGATGCTTCCAAATGGTCTTGCTTTTTCTTTCATTGCTTCACAGAGTGAATAAACATTTATTAAGTTTCTTGTATGTGTCAAGCTCAAGTGAAGCCTCAGAGGAGCAAAGACAGGAGAGATGAATCTATCTTTATAGTTCTTGGCGTCATAGCCTGAGAGGTGGCAAGGGGGTACGGTCGGCATAAGAATAAGGCTGGAACAAGAGACTTCTCCACCCCACCTTGGGTAAATGATTACAGTCTCTGGAATAGGGAAGAGGCACCCCCACACTTTACCTTCTGGCACAGCCTTACCTTGCTTTCTCATGCGCGAATGTAATAAAAACACCGCAAACAGAATGAGGACACCAAAGATGACTATGGCCAGGCCAGTCAGCAACACAGTGCGACGAGGATGGGGGTCCGGTGCGATGTCTGCAAATAGAAGCTGCAGTGAGTCTTGACTTTCAGAAAACAAGTCCAAGATGCTTGGCATGTTTGTCCCCAGCCAGGACCACTATTAAAATAGGGCGAACAAAAGCTCCTGGGAAAACTTTTGCTGTTAAAAGTCAGAAATTGTACCAGAATCTAGTTCTGAGGGCCGAATACCCACAGGATGCCCCGAAAGCTTAGCGTCTCGTAGGAGGCTTTGGCCTCTGCCCGAGCAAGCCTCCTGGAAGGAAATGCTCCCTGGAACCAGGATCAGTGTAAGGGGGGGGGCACATTGCCCTGGAGATGAGGCCGAATAAGCTCTGAGGCCCATCAGGGTGATTTCTGAGACTCACCAGAAAGAGGAGCTATTATACCTGTGCAGAGCTGCTGGGAAGAGATAGAGATGGAACTGTTGCTGACAGGGTTCCTGGCTGTACAAGTGTAATTCAGCCCCTGGTTCCCAGGGGTCTGGACAATGTGAAGGACGTTGCCCACAGTTTTCAGAGAATCCCAGCTGTATGACACATTCTTTTCTTCTTTCTCCACAGAGCAAGTCAGTGTGACATTACAGGTACCATTCACAGCTGTCATTAAACTCTGTGTAATTTTTGGCTTCCCCAGCCGACCTACAAAGAGAAAAGACATGAACCCATCATGAGCTTACATCATTTTTGAGAACGAGTTGCTAAAATTTCAGAAATTTTTGCAAGATGGTTGTTAAATACTAGTATCATTAAAAATAAAATTATAAAAATATAAAATTATATTAAAATCAGGATTAAGCCAGTCATAGTGGTACATGCCTATAATCCCACCACATGGGAGGCTGAGGCAGAAAGATCGCTGTGAGTTCTTGGCCAGCCTTGGCTGTATAGTGAGTTCAGTGGTAGCCTGAATTGCATAGGAAGAACATGTCTCAAAAAAAAATGAGGATAAAAACTCATTACTTTTCAGCAATTTTTGACATTGCACTGTTACTTATGCTCTTAAGGTGATTTCTATCTATTGTATTGGTCTTTGTAATTTTGAACAAGTAGAATGTTCTTCCAACATTGCATGTTTAATCTCAGCTATAGAGGAGCATTTATATTACAGAAATTGGCAAGTGTTATGTTTTGGCTTGATTTATTTATTGATTTTTTGCTCTGACTGAAGAAAGCCATGAGAGAAAAAGTTACCTATGAATATTACACTTAAAAGTACATCATATCTGTAGCATTACATTGTGAGCAGCAAACAAATTAAGAGATACTCTTCCAGTATTTGAAAATCATTATATATGAATACTTTGTAAAGAATTTATTTACATCATTGATGAACAAGTGAAGTCTGAATATATGCCTTTGTTTAACCATATTTTTCTACTGGTTTATCAGTATTGATGTTGGACTGCACTCATTTAACAATTGGAAATATAGATTGGTTAGGAGTATACATGTTTAACAAAAATCAATGAAAGCATTTTGTGAGAATGGCTTTACAGAGTTTGCAATAAAAACAATTGTATGTTTTATTATTTATAAAACTGGTCATTAAACATCCTTCACGTCTGTAAAATTTATACTAAATATGAATTATGTATTATATATGTATATACACACTTATGAGTGCACACAAATATCAATAGCCAGTTGAACATTTATCAGCACACTATTATATAAAAATATTTAATATTTTTTGTTTCCTTGTATATATGTAAATTAATTTAATGAAATTCTGTTGTATATATGTACATTAAAGTAAACATGGCAAAATATTATAATCTTACTAACAGCCTACTGAAAACAATTTCCAAACAAGTTAAAAGATAAAATATAGAAGTTATAGAAAAATTGTATTGCTACATCATATGATAATTAAAATGCCAATAGTACAAGACAAAGACTTTTGAAGACTGCAGGAAGAAAAAGCCAAATCACTTAATAAAGGTGAATTTATGACAAAAACTCCAGGTTTCTTCTTCTTTATCTTTTTTTTGGAGTGCTGGGTGTCACACTCAGGACCTTGCATTTGCCAGGTAGACATCAGAACCACTGAGCCTCTTCTCCAGCCCTGAAGTTTTCTTCTAAATAAACCCTAAAGCCTAGAAGTGCATGGAACAATGTATTTTAATCCCTGAAAGAAAATAAATAGCACCCTACATTATTATATACAGCAAAGCTATTCTTCAAACCAAAGGAGATATAAAGTCTTCACAAGGTAAAAGTAAACTAAAGAAATTCATGACCAATAAGCCAGCACTAAAGAAGATATTTAAAGGATCCTACACAAACAAAAGAAAGACTAGATAAGCTATTAAGAATTAGGAAGGAGCCAGGTGTGGTGGCTCACGCCTGTAATCCCAGCACTCGGGAGGCAGAGACAGGATGATTGCTGAGTTCCAGGCTTGCCTGGGCTACATAGTGAGCTCAGGGCCAGCCTGAACTACAAAGCGAGACCCTGTCTCAAAAAAAAAAAAAGAATTAGGAAGGAAAAATATTAGAGGAACAACAAAATGACAAGAATTAATAGGTACTTCTATAATAACTCTGTATATAAATGGTCTTAATTTTCCAATTAAAAGATGAAGACTGGCAGATTGTTTAAAATACAAGACCCAATTCTATATGGCCTTCAAAAAACACATTTTATCTGCCAAAAAATATGCAATTGAAAAAATCAAAGAATGGAAAACAATATTCTATGCAAATGGAATCCCAAAACAAAGGAGTAGCTACACTCATATCCACAAAAGCCGACTTTGATAAAGTTAGAATGACAAAGAAAGCCACTACATAAAATAGAACAATCTACCAAAAAGAGATAACAACTGTAACTATGTATGCCCTGGACATCAGTGCACCCAATTTCATAAAGCAAACAGTATTTGACATAAAGGAATACATAGTGGGTACTTAAATATTCCACTCTCACCAATTGATAGCTCAACCCAATACAAAAGCAATAAAGAAACAACAAAGTTAAACTGCATCATAGGTCAAATGCGTTAAACAGACATTGACAAAACATTCCTCCCCAAAACTACAAAATAAATGTACATTTCAGTGACTCATGGAATGTTTTCCAAAATAGGTTATATTTTAGGCTATAACCCAAGTTTTACTGAATCCATAAAACTTGAAATTATTTCTTTCATCTTCAGTAGCAACAGAAACTATACAAACACACAAAGATTAAACAATTCACTTTTGACTGGTCAGTGGATCATTAAAGAAACAGGGAGGAGCAATAAAAAAAAAAACCCTTTGTGTCAAATGACAGTGGAAGTACAACATCCCAGAGTGTATAGGATACAGTAAAGAGAGTTCTTCTAAGAGGGATGTTTGTAGTGATGAATGTCCACACAAAAAATTAAAGCCATCTTAAATAAATAACTTAATGATGTACCTCAAGCTTTTAGAAAGATATGAATAAATAAAAACTAATCCCAAGAGAAGGAAAGAAATAAAAAGATGATACTGGAAATCAATGAAGTAGAAACTAAAGACCAATATACAGAATTTATGAAACAAAGGTTGTTTTTTAATTGTTTAATTTTATTTCATTAAAAAATTAAAAAAGGTTTTTGAACCAGGGATTTATGGACTTCATGCTTGCCAGGCAGGTGCTTTGTCACTAAGCTACATTCCTGACAAAGGTTGGTTTTGTTAAAGGATAAGTAAGGTTGAAAAACTCTTGACAAAACTAACCAAAGGAGAGAAAAAGGAGACTCAGATCAACATAATTAGAGATGAAAAAGGAAATATTACAATGGCCACCAATGCAATCTAGAAGAGCATTAGAAAATATTTTGGAAACCTATACTTCAATACATTGGAGAATTGAGAAGAAATAGATGTCTTCTAAATCTAGATGAAATTTCTAGGTACATACGAATTGCCAAAATTGAGCCATGAGGATATCAATTTAAAGAAACCTCATTACCAGTGTCCTTCATGAAAAGAGATGTGAAGTCCACAATCAAGGTGGTTTGTTTGCAGCAATGCAGTGAGGTTTCAACATACATGAGTAAATAAGTGTAATACACCACATACACAGAACCAAGAATAAAAACGACAGAAAAAGCCCTTGATAAAATTTAACAGCCCTTCATGATAAAACCCCTGAAGAAACTATGTATTGAAGGATAAGTCCCAATATAGTAAAGGCTTCGTGTGACAAACCCATAGCCAACATCATACCTCATGGGGAAAAATAAAGCTTTTCCTCTAAAATCAGGAACAAAACAAGGTTGTTTTTGTTCACTATCTCTATTCAATATGGTACTTGAGATATTAACTACAGCAATTAGATAAGAGAAAGAAATAAAAGGGATACAAATATGGAAGGAACAGGTCAATTTATCTTTATTTATCAATTATATGATACTATACTTTGAAGACCCCAAAGATGAAACTAAAAGAACTTCAGAACTAATAAACTCAGCAAAATAGCAGGATATAAAAATCAACATTGTAGCTTTTTTTTTTTTTTTTTTTGAGACAGGGTCTCACTTTGTAGTTCAGGCTGGCTCTGAGCTCACTATGGAGCCCAGGCAAGCCTCGAACTCAGCAATCCTCCTGTCTCTGCTGGGAGTGCTGGGATGACAGGCGTGAGCCACCACGCCTGGCATTATATGTGGTTACCAGGGATCGAACTCAGGACCTTGCGCTTGTGAGGCAGGCGCCGGAACCACTGAGCTAACCCTCCGGCCCAACATTGTAGCTTTTTAATTATTTTTATTTTTATTTTTTGTGGTACTGGGGATTGAACGCAGGTCCTTGTGCTTCCAAGGTAGGTGTGGTACCACGTGAGCTAAATCCTCAGCCCTATTGTAGTTTTTTTATACACTAATAATGAACTAGCTGAAAAAGAAATCAGGAAGACAATTTCATTTCTAATAGCTTTAAAAATTACCTAGGAATTGACCTAACCAAAGAGGTAAAAGTAAGGTTGAAAGTAATCATATTGTACATGTAAAAAGTGCCAATAAAATCAATTAAAAAAGCATGGGTTAACAATCGAAAGTATACAGCTTTATTTAATTCAAGTTCTAGGTGACACTGGAAACCTTTGTAAGGAAATGAATTTCCAAACAAGTGGAAAAAATGTGATTTTATTGACAGCCATGCAGAAGTATGGTCAACAGACAAAGGAATCCAATCTATAGGAATAAACCGAGACTTAGAAAGGAAAAAAAAAAAAACAGGTAAAAGAATTACCTGTATAATAAAAATTACAGCATGATGGAGAATTGAAGAAGATGCTAGAAGCAGGAATTACCTCCCAAATTCATACACTGGCACATTTAATACTGTTAAAATGCCATATTACTTTAAGTGAACTACAAATTCAATGCAATCCTCATCAACATTGCAGTGAACAGGAAAAATCATTCCCAAAATTCACATAGAAATACAGAAGATCTAAGGTAGCCAAAAAATTCTAAGCAGAAAGAGCAAGGATGGCGGCACCAGAATATCTCATTTAAAATTTACCAAAAAGCCATAGGAACAAAGCAGTAATGTAGAGGCACAAAAATAGACACATACACCAATGAAAAAGCAGAAGATAGAGCAACAAATCTGTGCAACTACAACCGTCTGATTTTGGACAAAGGTCAGAAACATTGGAGTAAAGACACCCTATTAACAAATTGAAAAATTGGATTTCCTCATATAGAAGATGGGAACAAAACGCACCAAATACCTAGGTATAAGACCTGAAACTTTGAACCTGAAAAAAAAAATAAAGGGGAAATATTTAAAGTCATAATCACAAGCAAAAACTTCCTGAATATGACTCTAACAGGAAAGGAAATGAAGAATCAACAAATGGAACTACAGCACACTGTCAAAGGAAAAACTCTCTACACAGAAATAGACTTGAAAGCAGTACTGTGAAAAGACAGTCTATAGAATGGGAGAAATACTTGTCAGCTGCCTACTCTTCTGATAGAAAATTGATGCTTAGAAAACTAAAAACAAAACAAAACTTGACACCCCAAAACCCAAACAACAGTCAATCAGTAAGTGGAAAAATGAACTGAAAAAAATTAACTTCTTAAAAGAAGAATTACAAATGACAAGTAAGTACATAAAAAAAATTCAGCATCTTTAGCTATTCAGAAAATGAAAATTAGAGCTACAATGAGGTTCTATCTTAAGGCAGTCAGAATGGCTTAAGAATACAGGAAACAGTGACTACTGGTGAGGATATGAGGGGGAGAAAAACTCTACTCACTATTGGTGGGAATGTAAATTAGGATAGCCACTGTGGAAATGAGTATGGAGATTGCTCAGAAAACTAAAAATGGGACTACCATGTATCTAGCTACACCATTCCTTGGCATATAGACAAGGAATTAAAGTCGGCACACTATATAAAGATATCTGCATACCCATGTTTTGGGGGCAAAATAATTCAAAATAGCCAAGATATAGAAACAGTCTGGGGGCCCTATAATGGATGAGTGGATGAAGAAAATGTATATATACACCATAGAGTATTATTCAGCCATAAAAATAACAAAATTATGTCATTCACTGGAAAACGGATGAAACTGGAGATGATCATGTTAACCAAAATAAGCTACTCTGAAAGACAAGTAATGCATACTTCTCCTA
>PVIC010006834.1:0-28324 GCA_004025085.1 Thryonomys swinderianus
GAGGGGTGAGGTGTGGCGTGTGGTGCAGACTCTCATACTTACCTGGCAGGGGAGATACCATGATCACGAAGGTGGTTTTCCCAGGGCGAGGCTTATCCATTGCACTCCGGATGTGCTGACCCCTGCGATTTCCCCAAATGTGGGAAACTCGACTGCATAATTTGTGGTAGTGGGGGACTGCGTTCGCGCTTTCCCCTGGTCTCTTGTTTCAAACATAAGAATGGTGTCAGTGTGGGGCTTTTTTAAGCTATGGGTGGTGTTTAGGTT
Source organism: Thryonomys swinderianus (assembly GCA_004025085.1). Taxonomy (NCBI): domain Eukaryota; kingdom Metazoa; phylum Chordata; class Mammalia; order Rodentia; family Thryonomyidae; genus Thryonomys; species Thryonomys swinderianus. The sequence goes on from PVIC010006834.1 coordinate 268, forward strand.
TATTGCAGGGAATCATAGTGCGGTTTTGGGTGTTTGAAAGTTTTTTTTTAATTGTATTCTTTATTGGTACAACTTATATACATTACAAAATCACATATAACATTGGGAAACTTGTACCAGTATATGCCACAAGTTAATTCTTATTTTTGCCCATATCCCTACCCACGAGAAGTTTTAATTAGGGTGAAAGTACGGAGAGTTTTCTCTCATTGTTACAGGGGCTTTGTGTGTGCAATGCTAGTATTTGGGAGTTTTGGGCCACAAATATTTAGGGTTAACTGGATTTATAAAACTGTAAGTACGTTCTGAACGTGAGATAATCTTGCTGTGTTTTTTTTTTTGGAAGCAGGATGTCTCGGGCGGTTCGCCTTTCAGTCCCTTGTCCTGTTCGGCTTGGTACCTTAAGAAATGATTCCTTGGAAGCTGAGCTTCATGAGTATGTTAAACAAGGGAACTATGTGAAAGTAAAGAAAATTTTGAAGAAAGGTAAGTCTATGTTGAGGTGGTAGGTGTGGCTGAGCCCACTTTTTCTAGGCAGTGTTTGTGAAAAAAGACTAGGGACGTTTTAGAATTAAGTTTGTGAGGAAATCTGAAAGTAAAGGTGAAATGTTCCCTGGCAGTACCCAGTGATTAGCCCTTATATAAATCTGTATGAGAGCTGTGTTTTTTGTGCTTGAGAACTACCTGGTCTTCTAAATCTAGCAAGCTTCCTAAAGTCCCATTCCAATTCCTTCCAGGCTGTTCTCTGAGGCTTCTGGTTGTCTAAGACATCACTTTTTTATCCTCTTTCTTCCATACTTCCACTTTGTGATTTTTGTTTCCAGGATGTTCTTGCTGGAAGACACATGCTGCCCAGCAAATAGACATATCTGACATTGCTTCAAAGAGTGACGTGGAAAACAATACCTCTGCTAGTGTCTGGTTATTGCCATAGAGGTCTGGGCCTGTTGGCAGAATGACCAAAAGTTCTGCTAGATACTTGATGCTCACTTGTTAATATTGGAGAGGAGTTAGATGACCTGGTTTCTCTCCAATATTTCTTCCCTTCCTTCAACAGCATTCCTAAAGGCTTACAGAAGGATAACCCCAGTTTTGCTGGATCAAACTTTCCTACCAAACAATACAGTCAAAAAGATTAAGTCCAGGGGTCCAAGACAAGGACCACTGAGCTAAATCCCTGGCCCTGTTATTTCTTTTTATGAGTAAAGGACACTAAATTCCAAAGTTTAATTTCCAAGAGTTGAGTTTAGTGGTGCCACCTGGTTGGCAAGTACAAGATCCTGAGTTTGATTCCCCAAAACAAAGAAAAAAGTTTGAATATGAAGAGTCAGATGTGATAGCACACACCTGTAATACCAGCAGTTGGGAGGCTGAGCCAGGAGAGGTCACTGTGAGTGCAAGGCCAACGTGAACTACAAAGCAAGACCTGGTGTCAAAACAAGATTGAATCAATTTAAAGTTTAAAAAAAATAAGTCATAATATTCTGCTTTTCATACTGGAAGGTACAAATAGACAAGCACTAAAAGTGTACGATATCTACCTTGAACATCAAAATTTTTGTTAATACATACAGGTGTCCCAACCCATTCTAGGTTCAAGGGATGGGAATAGGCCTTGAACCTAGAATCCTGACAAAGATTTTAGTGTAGCTAGGATTATAGAGATGCACAAACATCCTGCAAATAAATAAACTTTTCCATTTGCCACACTTAATGTCTATAGGTGAAGTACGTGTGGAGAACTTAGTATTTTTGAAAGCTCCTAAGTTTTTTTTCCTCAAAATTGTGCCCTTTATAACATATCCCTAACATAGGGACACCTGTATGTATTAACAAAAATTTTGATGTTCAAGGTAGATACCATACACATTTAGTGCTTGTCTATTTGTACCTTCCAGTATGAAAAGCAGAATATTATGACTTATTTTTTTAAACTTTAAATTCCAAAGCTTCTCCTGAGCATTATGCCTCTTTAAATTTTGATATATAGCTGAAGTATGGGTGGGATGACTAGATGTAACTTGGTGTGTAGCAAGATTTCTTCTGTGTCTGAATTCTTCAAAAGGTATTTTCAGGGTCAGATGCCTTGTCTGACGCTTCCCTTTGAAAACAAAGGTGATACAGTCCTTGTCTGTGTTAAGCCATCTAATACAGTTCTTATGAGATTGGCTAAAAGGGTCTGGAACTATGTAAGCCTATCTAAAAGGAAGCAGTGTGTGGGGTGGGCAGGCGTATTTGGACTTCTTAAAATATACTTACAGGGTTAGAGTGTCCTAGCTTTTTTTTTCCTTTTTCCTGCCTCAGAACAAATGAGAACCCTTTCTAGGGCTGGGGACACAGCTCAATGATGGAGTGCTTGTCTGGAATGCATGAACCCTTGGGTTTAGTACCCCTTTTTTTTTCCTCTTCCAAACAATGTCTCACTATGTAGCTCAGGCTGCCCATGAACTCACTGTGTAGCCCATGATGACCTTCCTGCCTCAGCTTTGTGATTGCTGTGTTTATAGTTGTTTGCCAGCACACTTAGCAACCCATTTTTTTAAAGATATTTATCTTACCATGATTTTTAAAGGATATTTTCATTGGAAATTGAATTCTAGGTTGAACTGTCTTTTGCCTCTCTCTTTTTTGTCAAGAAGTCAAGTGTCATTCAAATCATTGTTCATTTTTTGCTTGTTTGTTTTGGAGACAGTTTCTTGCTTTGTAGTTCAGGCCAGCCCTGAGATCACTATGTAGCCCAGGAGAGCCTTGAACTCAACAGCAATTGTCCTGCCTCTTCCTCCCAAGTGCTGGAATGACAGGCATGAGCCACCACACCCAGCACTGTGGTATGTGGTACTGATTGCTGGTGGGCATGAGTCCCCACACCCAGTATTGTGTGTGGTCACCAGGATCAAACTCAGCACCTTGCGCTTGCTAGGCAGACTTGGGAAACACTGAGCTAAATCTCTGGCTCTCATTGTTCATTTTTTAAAAATATTTTTCACTGTATAGTAGGTTAATTGTCATTCTCTGGCTTTCATCGATAATTTGTGTTTGTTTTTTAGTGGTTTCATAACCGTGTAACTAAGAGTAGTTTTCTTTACATTTATTGTGGCCCTTGTTCGCTGATCCTGAATACTGTGTAGAAATTAGTATTTTCAAATTTGGAGACAATTCTGCTATTATTTTATCAGGCATTCTTCATGAGGCATTGTATCCTCACATTCTTAAAATCCACTTTTTTTTTTTTCCTCTCCAGTATCGGGGAATTGAACCCAGGAGCACTGTATCACTAAGCAGCATCTTGAGCCCTCTTTCTCTAATGTTTAGAAATATGGTCTCACCAAGTTGCTCTGGTTGACCTCAAACTCCTGATCTTCCTACCCAGCCTCCTGAATAGCTGAGATTACAAGTGTGTACCACCACACCTGGGTTGTTGTTTTCTGTTTTTATAGTTTTCTCTACTGAGATTTTTTAAAATTGATTTTGTGCCTTTGTACCTTTACATGCTTTAGCATAGTTAAAATTCCTTCATCCTAATGTTACCAGTTTGTGACAGGGCCTAGGGAAATTCTTTGTAGTTCTTGGTGTCCTGAACAAATAATTGTGCAAGACACAGAAAAGATAGTAGGGATGTGCATTTATTGAAGGTCGAAAAGAAGTTTGCTGTGCAGAGTGAGAGCAGGCTGGTGACAAGGCTCACAGTGTGTCCTTGAGGCTAGTGGAAGGGAATGAGAGTCTTCTTTGAGGAGGGGAACTGGGGATATGACTGTGGACACAATGAAATTGACCAAAAGCTCAGCAGCTAATGTTAACTTTTTGGGGCTGGAAACAGATTCTCATAGCAGTGAAACAGAGTCATGAGGACAATAGGTCAAACTTAGAAGAAAGGGAAGAAAAACCTCATTATTTGTGAAAAAGGACAGACACAGTTAACCATTACATCTCAAAGAGACAGCTCCATGCTTTAAAAAAAATCTTAGTCTCAAGTATAACCAGGACAGCATGCAAACATGTGGTTATCTAGGGAAAGGGAACTAACAGAAAGCAGAGTCAACAAGGAACAAAGACTACATTATGTCGCCCTCAAGCACTGGTGGTCTGGAGGCTTGCTGGCACCTTCAGCCACCTGTAGCTGGAGTGACTCGGTTTTCCGGAGTTTGAAGCTCAGTGTGTAGTCATATGTTCCAGGTTCTATTCACAGACGGGGTCTTCTGTATCTGGAATTCCTAAGTTCTCCCTCACAAAAATAAGCTAGTAGGGGTAGTTTCCTATCAGAAACTCACTTGGCCTAGTGCCTGACTTAAACTGTCCCAGACTGGTTTCACACCAGATTAAAAGAATTGAAAATGGCACTTTCCTAATTGGTCCCAGCAGTCACTCCAAATTCTGTGCTTTGCACATGTGCTATAGGTCTCATGATTTTAACAGATTATGCCCACTTGCTTGATTGGTTTTGCACCAGACCTAATCTACCTAACTAGGACTGGATCATCTTGAATTGATTTCATTAAATATATTATGTAAAAATATGGATCACAGAGCCAGAGGTAGTAGCACTTATCTGTAATCCCAGAACTCTGGGAGAGTGAGGAATGAGGATAACAGTTCTGAGCCTACTCTCTGCAATTTACTGATTTAGATGAGACAGTTTTAAAAGAAAGCAAGGATCCTGGAATTATAGGTCTGTATGAAGACTCTGTTTTAAAACAGTCACATATTTTCCTTTTTATTTGCAAGTTGAATAATTTGGGGGTTTTTGTTTTGTTTTGTTTATTGCCTTTTGGAGACAGGGTCTCGCTTTGTAGTTCAGGCTGGCCCTGAGCTCACTGTGGTGCCCAGGCAAGCCGCCGTGAACTCAGCAATCCTCTTGTCTCTGCCTCCCGAGTGCTGGGATTACAGGCATGAACCACCACGCCCGGCATTGTGGTATGCAGTGTTGATTGCTGGTGGGCGTGAGTCTCCAGACCCAGCATTGTATGTGGTTTCCGAGGATCGAACTCAGGACCTTGCACTTGCGAGGCAGGCACCGGAACCACTGAGCTAACCCTCCGGCCCAGTTTTTGTTTTGTTTTTGAGCCAAGGTCTTGCTATATAGTGTAGGCTGGCTTTGAAATTGGAGTGATCCTCCTGCTTTGGCCTGCTTGGTGCTGAGACTACGGTCATGCACCACCACAAACTGCTGCTATCTTGAAACATGGTTATGTTTTGAAGTCTGATTGTTGGACTGTGGTGCCTATTTTCTCTGTGACTACTGGGGCCCATCAGTTTTAACAAGGGCCCACAAATTTTGAGGCTTGAACAAGTAGTCCTTCAGTCAAGATAGTGGTTCTCTTACTCATCGTGGACATCAGGAGACCTCGTGCTCTCAGGGGTGGTGCTTGGACTTCAGCATCTGAATTTCAGTAATATACTTTCTTGTCCTCTTCACTTGACATATCTTTGTAAAGGTGAAGTTTTTATTCACCTCTGTATTGCCACAACTTGGGTACAAAGCTAACCTAAAATAAATATTTGTTAAATGAGTAAACTTTTTCTTCTATTAGGAAATCTCCCAAGAACATGTTGTTTAAATTGTAGAAAAAGGGGCTGGGGATTTAGCTCAGTGGTTCTGGCATCTCCCTGGCAAGCGCAAGGCTCCTGGTTCGATCCCTGGTAACCACACACCACAAAGCTGGGTGTGGTAGCTCACACCTGTAATCCCAGCACTTGGGAGGCAGAGGCAGGAGGATTGCAGTGAGTTTGAGGCTTGCCTGGGCTACATAGTAAGTTTAGGGCCAGCCTGAATTACAAAAAAAGCAAGACCCTGTCTCCAATAAATAAATAAATAAAATTTTAAAAGAATTAAATAAGTTGTAGAGGCAGTGATTTTCAAGCTATTTTTCTTTCCAGCCACCTATATCTCCTTAATAATGGTGGCTCAGTTTCTCCCTAAATCCCACCTAGTCCCTTCAGAAGTCCATGGGGGCTCTTGTCTTACTTCAGTGCATCATGAACCCCGGGGCTTCACTATCCTGTTTTCTTGGACTGTGGTCCTTTCCTGTAAGGACCCGTGAATAGTTTGAGATATGACAGTTAGCCTGCTAAAGATTTGTTGTGGTTTTTGTTTTGTTCCTTTGTAGTAGAGGAACTCTGACATGAGGAAGTGTGAATCCTTTCTATTGGACAGTGTATACTTTGCTGCAGAACGATTCTCTTTACTGTAGCAGATGGAGAGCATGTATTCACTTTGTTCCACATGATCCTATGTTTCGCTTCAAAAGTTCACTCTACAGACATCTTCAGAAAGAGCAAAGGGTAATTAATTAGTGCCTTCCTCCCATGACATGCATTAGTAGGAGAGACCCACGGAGCAGACTCATCCCAGTGTTCCTTGCTGCTCTTCTGTACTTGGGCTTTCTGATTTTAGGCAGATGAATATACCAACCACTGAAGCTAGAAAGATACATTTGGCAGTTCATATGTTCTTATGGAGGGAGAAAGTCTGACAAGGGACACAGACATGCCTGGAATACTTTCATTTCTGATCCCTGAACAGTAAAACATGTGAACTATACTAGCTAGCATTGTGCTCATCAAGAACACTGCTCTTTTGTACTAGATGTCTCTCCCCCATTATGTACCCCAAGACTGTACGGGGAGCTTTTAAAGCCAGTGCTTCTGCACTGAGCTACATCCTGAGCACTTTTTCAAATTTTTTATTTCAAGATAGGATCTTGCTGAATTGTCAAGATTGGGCTGAAGTTTGGGATCCTCCTGCCTCAGGGTGCTGGTATAACTACATATGTGTGTACCACCACACCTGGCAAATGTCTCTGGCTTCGATAACATTGGCTGATTTTCCTTTCTGAATCTCTTAACCTCCCTTGTCACCCTGACCTATTTTTCATATATTTCTTTTACTTTTGTCTGCCCTTTGCCTTTTTTCCTCAGCCTGCACCTCTTAAAATACCAGTGGAAGTAGAGGTAGAGACCCAGACTTAAAATCCCAACACTCTAGGAGGCTGGGACAGAAGGATCTCAAATTCAAATCTACCCTGGGCCAATTTTTAGCAAGACACTGTGAATAAATAAATGAAGTGCTAAGCAGATATGTACCTCAGTGTAACGGCCTTGGGGGTTCAGTCCCCAGTAACCCCATCACCCCACATAAAAGATGTTGGTGGACCTCAGTGCTCCATCTTTAAGTCACTGTTGTTTGGTCAGTATCAGTGGGGTCCTGTCTCATCCCATCCCCGTGGCTTTAGAATGACTGGGGATGAAGTCACACAGGCCCAGCCCAAGATTGTGTATGATGAACCGAAGCTAAACTGAGGGGAGGAGTCCTGCTGGAGAGAGCTGCTTGTGGTCAGGTGGGGCTTGGGGCAGAGGGGAGCCAGCAGGGCGGGGGAGTGTGAGCCTTGTACCCACGTAGAAAAGCTTCCTGTTTAACCAAATCAGTGAAAAGCCACACAATTAAAACGAGATAATATGCTGTCTTGTTCGTTTAAACACAGCCACATCATTTGTAAAGCAAAAATTCTTTGGGGGAAGGGATAATATGTTCCTGATCTGGTCAAATTTTAAAATAGGGTATGCAGTGCCCATGTAATAGTCTTTGGCTTTGTATGGTGACTTTCACTATCCACTTTTCATTTTCCTGCGGGAGGCCTCCCATTTTGACCCCAGTGGTACGAACCAAGGTGTGTTAGGGAGGAAGGGTTTCTAATATTGGGGCCGATCGTTTGGCAATCCCAGTGATTACTGAGAACATGCCTTGCGGTGGTAGTGGGGCGGGGTTAGAAGTGACTGGCTCGTGATTGGCTGTCTCACAGTGGTATGTTAATTAGCATGACAATTTGAACTAATTTTCTAAAAGGCAGAGCGTTCAGATTGCTTTGTGGAACCTGGTAAGGGTTAAACTGTCTTCAGAGAACCTTTAGGTAACCGCTTGTATAAGGTGCTGTCCCAAGGCTTACTCAGCCTCCGCGAGATAGGTATGCATTTCCTGGAGCAAAGAAAAGTTACATAAGGGGGGTTAAAGCTATACTTTCAGGGATTATTTCTATAGTTAGTAACTAGAGAAGGTTCTCTGATCACGTAGAGTACCAGAAACCACGAGGAAGAGATGTAGTACTCCTTTCTGAGTGTGAAGCTGGCTGCTGGTGTTGCTTTGCTGGTAACTGCCATCTGCCATTGATGATCGTTCTTGTTCTTTATATGAGGGAGCAGGAAGGGAGGAATATAGTCTGAGTGGTTTCTGTGATAATTGAGGTACTAAAGAAAGAAACTTCTAACTCCAGGTTTACTAAGCCCAGGTTGGTCATGAACTTACAATCCTTCTTTAACAACTGTCTGTTGTGGTTTAGTTTGTTAAGTTAGGAACATATTACCATTACGCTGGGCACTTCTCTTAATATAAAGTTCCTAGTTCCTTTGTTACTCCCTCCTGGCTACCAGAGAGCAAACGGGCAGCTTTGTGTTTGCCAGGCTTATATGTACATTGATTTTGTATTTGTTTGCAGGAATTTATGTTGATGCTGTTAATTCCCTGGGACAGACAGCACTTTTTGTGGCCGCATTATTGGGGCTTACAAAATTAGTTGATATTCTGGTGGATTATGGATCGGATCCAAATCAGTAAGTACAATAATGATATTAATGAAGTGTCCACATTTTCTGTTGTCTCCTGTAGTGGTGTCATCCTCTTCTTGCCACTATTGCACCCTCCCCTGATGCTGGGAATTGTACCTAAGCCTTGCCCTTTTAAAATTTTGATTCAAGGTCCCATTAAGTTGCTACATTGCCCATACTGAGCTCTTAATTGAATCTGCTATCTTCCTCCCTTAACCTCCTACAATACTAGAATTACAGATGTGAGCTTCCATCCTGGGCTAGGCATGTGCTCTTAAAACTAGGGACATTTCAAAAGTAGTTGGTGTCACAAGCCTGTAATCCCAGTACTTGGGGGAGGCTGAGGAACAATGGCTGAAAGTTTGAGGCCCAAAATTTATGAGTTAGGTTTTTTCTTTTTTTTGAGACAGGGTCTGGCTTTGTAGTTCAGGCTGGTCCTGAGTTTACTATGTAGCTCAGGAAAGCCTCGAACTCAGCACTCCTCCTGCCTCTGATTCCCTAGTTCTGGGATTACAGGCTTGAGCCACCAAGCCTGGCATTTGTGGTATGTGATACTGATTGCTGCTGGGCGTGAGCCATCATGCCCAGTATTGTTGTATGTGGTTACCGGGGATCAAACCAGGGAGGGACCTTGCATTTGGCTAGGCAGGCTGTGGAACCACTGAGCTAAATCTCTGGTCCACTAATAAAATTTTTCAAAACAATTATGCCAAATCCTAGGAAATGAGTAAATGAAAGCAATTATACATTCATTAATTACTGACTCATTAATTTTTACATATTTTCATTCCTAGGTTATAATTTGTATCATGTGCTCCATTTATTTAAACAATTTAACATTCCCACAACCACCTTCTTCACCAGATAGTACAGGTAGTATTGCTGTGTCAGAAGATGACGTCTACCGGGCATGGTGGCTCACACCTGTCATCCCAGCACTCGGGAGGCAGAGGCAGGAGGATTGCTGAGTTCAAGGCTTGCCTGGACTACACAGTGAACTCAAGGCCAGCCTAAACTATAAAGTGAGACCTTGTCTCAAGAAAAAAAAGGATGACTTCTGACTTTTTAAATTTATTTATTTATTTACCTAAATATCTATCATCCATCCATCCATCATCTCTATCTATCTATCATCTATCATCTGAGACAGGGTCTTGCTTTGTAGTTCATACTGGCCCTGAGCACGTGCACATACACATGTACTGAAATTGAATCCAGGGCCTTGACACTGAGCTGTGTTCCCACCCTGTTTATTTTTCATTTTGAAATGTTTTCTTTTAAAATAGGAGTTTGCCCAAAATAGGAGTTGCCTAGACTGTGCTTGAATTTGCAGCCCTCCTCCCTTTGTCTTCGTCACCTTGACAACTGAGTTAAGTCCCAACCCTTTTTATTTTGAGACAGGGTCTACTAAATTACCCAGACTGGCTTCAAATAAAAACTTTTTGTTGTTGTTGGGTTTTTTTTGATACTGGTAGTCAAACTCAGGTCTTTATGCTTGCCAGGGTGGTGCTGTGCCACCGAGCTATATTCCCAACCCAAACAAAAACTTGTAAAAGGCACCAAGGAGGTAGTTTAGGGGTGGAGTACTTGCCTACTACATACTATTATGACAAAATAAAACAAAATCTTAAAAATAGTATTGTTTTGAGCAAGAAAACTAGGTGTCTGGAGTTGAGAGTATTTAAAAACATCTTATATATTTTTCTTCTTTGTCCTTTGTTTTTACCTCTTCCTGTTTTCTTTTGGTTTTCCATTTCTCGTTTTTTTTTTTTCTGATTTTTGTTTTGTTTTCTCAGAAAAGGTCTTGCTGTGGAATTCAAGTGGTCTTACAATCTAAACAGGCTGGGCTGGCCTAAAAATTGCCATTGTCGAGGCAGAGAGAGACAGGAGGATTGCTGAGTTCGCGGCAGCTTGCCTGGGCACCATAGTGAGCTCAGGGCCAGCCTGAACTACAAAGCGAGACCCTGTCTCAAAAAGCAAAAAAAAAAAAAAAAAATTGCCATTGTCCTGTCTCACCCTAGGATTACAGATATGCGCTGCTATGTTCTTGTTTGTTTCTTTTGGGTTCTTTTTTGGGGGAGGGGGCAAGAGTCTCACTGTATAATTTAGAATGGCCTTGAACTCACTATGTAACCCAGACTGTCCTCAACCTCACAGCAATTCTTCTGCCTCAGCCTCCTGAGTGCTGGGATTGCAGGTATGCATCACCTCACTCAGGTACTTTGTTTCTTTTTCAGTTAAAGGGAAAAAGATCCCCAGGAAATGCTCCTGTGGGTCCAGGTTAGGGAACTATAGCTACATATCACACCTTCTCCTGTTAATTGCAAACATTAGAGGCTGTCCCTTCATGACTTCTCACACTTCACTGGCATATTAGTCACTTTCTTGTTGCTGGGAAAAAAATATCCAACACACGTAATTTAAAGGAAGAAAGTATTGTTTGACTCACAGTTCCCAGTGGGTTCAGTCCATGATTGGTTGGTTCCAAGGCAGAAATGGGGTAATGGAAGGGTCGGGTGGAGAAAAGCTTCTTAATCTATGGCATCCAGGATACAGAGAGAGAAAGGAGCTAGGGAGGGAGGTAGACACTCCAATGAAAGGCACACTGCCCCTACAGTGACACCTCTTGAAACCAAGCTCCACGTCCTAACAGCACATTCAACTGTGGACTCATTAATGAATTGATCCATAGGTGAATATAACACATGAACCATTGGGGGACATTCTAGATCCACACCATAAAAAGTGTAATTGGTGCTGGGCATGGTGGCTCATGCCTGTAATCCCAGCACTTGGGAGGCAGAGACAGGAGGATTGCTGAGTTCGAGGCTTGCCTGGGCTCCATAGTGAGCTCAGAGCCAGCCCGAACTACAAAGTAAGACCCTGTCTCAAAAAAAAAAAAAAATGTGTAATTGGTGAACTTTCTCTGAGCCATAAGTCCTTGACTGGATTGGTGATGCTGAGGTGTTTTGTGCCTCTTCTCACAGACGAGGGGCAGGGACAAGAGGACTAATCTCTGGTTATTCTGCGTATGACCAGCCTGACCCTAGGAGACTGTAGACACAAAGGCAGTGTTTCAAGGCAACCAGTATCACAGGGTAGTAGGGAAAGAACTTTGGGGTGTGCAGTGAGACCCATATCTCAGCATGGAACCTCAGCTTTGCACTTTTTTTTTTTTTTTTTTTTGCTTTTTGAGACAGGGTCTCACTTTGTAGTTCAGGCTGGCCCTGAGCTCACTATGGTGCCCAGGCAAGCCACCGCGAACTCAGCAATAGCTTTGCACTTTTGATTCTTAGATGTGTGAATTGGTGCTACCTTGATGGGCTGAGGTAAGGATGGAAAAGGGGATGTGTGTAAAGTTCATGTTGGCAGAGGTCAGGGGTCTCATGAGTGATCTTCATCGCATGCCATTGTGACTGGGAGCCCTGTTTCCCCAGGAGGGAAGGATTGTTGCCGCAGACACTCACTATAGCCATTTCCCCTTTTGTTCACAGCCGCTGCTTTGATGGCAGCACCCCTGTCCATGCAGCAGCATTTTCAGGAAGTCAGTGGATCCTCAGTAAACTACTGGATGCAGGAGGTGACCTGCGGCTTCATGACAAGAAAGGCCAGAACCCACAGGCCTGGGCTTTGGCGGCAGGGAAGGATCGTAGCATCCCGGTAAGGGGGCCCCACTGTGCAGTCATGTCCAGTGACAGAGCACTGACCTGAGAGTCAGGATCCCATGCTCAGCACAGAGCTCGCACACCAGTCTTAGCAGGTTAGCCATCTGTAAAACCTTGGGCAAATGTAGCGAATCTCTCTAGAAGGTTGCAGGGCATGGTGGCATAGGTCTGTAATCCCAGCACTTGGAGGCTGAGATAGGAGGACTTCTGTGAGTTCAAGGCCAGCCTGGACTACCCAGTAAGTTCAAAGGTAGGCTGAACTACATAGCAAGACCTCATCTCAAACCACTCCCAGCCCCCAAAAGAAAGTCATCTCTTGAGTGTGGATAACAACAATAATGTTGTCTGACCCATTTACCTAGCCCTTACCATCGGTCAGATATTTTTTATTAAGTTTTAATGTATTATTTAAATCTCACAACAGCCTCTCAGGTCAGTAAAGTACTGTTACTGTCCTCATTCTACACCCAGGGAGACATATCCCCAATGACATTATGTGACTTGTCTGAGGCCACTCTTACAGATGTGTGTTTTAGTGAAGGCTAAGTAACAGGACAAATGTGAAAGCAAGGAATGTGTAAAGTGCCCCTTGCTCTGTACAGTCTCCTTCCCTCTGGTTCTCCTGCTCATTAGCTCTTGGGTCTTGGGCCTTCGGCAAGTGATTCACTCTTCTCTTCCTCAGTTTCTTCAGTTGTGAGTGAAGGAGGGAGTTAGAGGCAATCAGGGACAAATCCTCAGGTTGAAAATGTTCCATCCCTCCAAAGTCCCCTGGGCCCTTTCTCTTCCCTTTGGGAGTTCTGCTGTCCTCAGACGATTTGCACTTGCACCCAGGCCTGCGCTTCCATTGAAGCCTGGTGTGGCCAGCTTTTAGCATCTCCACCATGTGTTACAGATGGTAGAGTTCATGCAGCGCTGCACCTCGCATATGCAGGCCATCATGCAAGGCTTCTCTTATGACCTCCTGAAGAAGATAGACTCCCCTCAGCGTCTCATCTGCAGCCCACCCAGCCTTGCGGGCCTCCTACAAGGGTGAGTACTGGCTCAGGCACAGTGGAGTATTCTGCCTGTCCCCCTTTTCTCATGGGAGTCCTGCCATGGTCCCCTTTATTCTGTGCCTCTGAAATTGGTGCTTACTGGTATTCAGGTCACTCAAACAAAGAGCTAGGCTGGGAAAGAAGATGGGACTCTTAATGAAAGAATAACCAGAAGAGCATCCTCCTCCCCCTAGAAAATCAGGCAGAAATGGGAGTGAACTCCCAACGTGGGGGGGTCACCCCATCAGTAAAAAAGGAATGTCCCAAGTCTGAGAGGCCCAGCATAAAACTCTTACCCAGTAGGGAAACTGGGATTTTGTTGTTGTTGTTACTGTTTTGTCATTTTCTGAATCACAGGAGAATGTTACTTTCTTACAAAGGTTATAGAAACCCAGGAAAAAATGCTTGATTTATGATTTCTGGGACTGTTTAAAGCTGGTAGTTGCTACCCTTGTGCAGTTTGTCCACTCAGTTTACAGATATTCTTCAGTTTGTAATTATTTTATTTGCAAGTATTTTCTGTTTCTCCAAACAAACTGTGAATCCGATTGGACAGAGACTGTGTCTCATTCATCGCTAACCCTTAGTTGGCAGAGCAATGCAAAGAAAGGATGTATATGAGAAACCAGAAGGAAAACCCAAGTTCAAGATTGATAAACATTTTACCAGGTATTGTGGCACATCCCTGTAATCCCAGCACTTGGGGGGCTGAGGCAGGAAGATCACCTCAAGTTCAAGACCAGCCTGGGCTACATATTGAGTTGAAGGGCAGCTTGCACTACAAAGCAAGATCCTCTCGGGACAAACAAAAAAATTGATACATATACGAAACTTCAGTTACTAATCTAGTCCCCATCTGTTTGATAATTAGATAATTTATAATTCATCTAATTATAAAACATGCTATATCTAGAATGAATGAAATGTTTTATGGAAAATAGGATGGAAATGCACTTCCTCTCCTTTTTTCATATAAAGAAATCACACAATCCTGGAAGTAAGACTTGGCCTCAGGTCTGTGAGTAGTGCCATATCAGATAGGATTTCCCACAAGTGTGTGTGAAGAAGTGGAGCTGAGATTGAGAAAGAAGAATGAAGCACTGAATAGAAAGAAAGTGGTGGTTGGATAGTAGATAAGTGGAGTCCCCCTCACATGGATAGGGACTGAACAATTTAGTTTTTTTACATATGCAGGGACTGAAACATTTGGGTAAGAGAGTAAAACACATTGGTCTGAACTGCAGTTGTAGTCCAGATTAGCATAACAGTCAGCACCTTTGCTTAAACAGAGCTGCCAACCCTGCAGAGAGCCCACATGCTGTTCAGAGACCCTCAGGTGGGAGGGGAGGCCTGGTCAGTGGTATACCCTGTGGTGCTGCAGCAGGGGAGATCCCACTCTCACTGAGAGCTAAGTGTGTTCCCTGGGGAGAAGAAATGCTCCACTGCTTCCTAGATCCTTTTAGGCCTAAGCACATAGGCTTTGTTTCTAGTGGAGACTGCTGATTTGGTCTTAGAAAGGAGCTTTTCTCTTAGAATATGTCTCCTCAAAGCAGGGGAACCATAGGGGTTATCATATACCGGCTGTTTCCAGACCAATGGTGCTAGGACCCTAGGGATAAACAGACGTCCAGTTTACCTCAGTCCAAACTTCAGAATCTTCTTTTTAACAGTATGGCAGGTGAAAGCAGAGAAGGGTCTGCCTGGCACTAAAAAGTTACTAAACAATAAAGCTTGAATAATTTCAAGAGCAAAGTACAGCATTCGTGTCTATTCACAGTGGAACCTCAGAAAACTGGTGCAGGGCTGAGTATACACTGTATCACCAGCTCCTTTGCATTTCAGCAAGTAGGGGAGGTGGTACTGGGGATTTAGCTCAGTGGCACAGCTGCCTGTTTTGCAAGTTCAAGGGCATGAGTTTGATCCCTGGAATTGCAAAAAAAAAAAAAAAAAAAAAAAAAAAAGGAGATGTGGCTTCTGTAGCACCAGAGTGTTTTGTTTTGTTTTTCAAAGCTGCAGCTCCTCAGTCAAGCATTCACTTAGCACCTACTACAGTACATGCATGGCGTACTGCAAGGCCTCTGAAGCCAAAGAAATGCATGGCATTATCCTTCCAAGGCACCATCAATTCATGGAGGCCTGGTGTGCAGGCAGTGGTTAGAGTGAGTTGTGTAAGAAGACCATTGGCTGGATGGGCAGTGTCAAAGTCTGGCCTCTGGTCCTGGTCCATGACTTTTCTTTCTGGCTCTTATCTTCCCCATAATAGAATGAGAAAGTTGTAGAAGATATGTTCTATGATTCCTTCCAACTCTGATCATCTCTATTTTGTTAACTTCAGTAGATTTTTAAAATTCTTTGTTGTTTTTATTAGTGAATATTGGCAATATAAATTAACGTACATAACACACTTAGACAATTTTGCTCTCCCCCTTCTACTTTTTTTCAATGACTATATTTGTTCTTACTCTTCCCCCATTTATCCATCTGACACCATCCTTTATCTTTTTCTGTTCCTTTTTAGTAATAGTGTCCTTTCTATGTTATTCTCTTTTTTTGGAGTCCATGTTGAGAGCTAAGTATTTTTATTTTACAGAATTTTTCTTTCTTTCTTTCTTTCTCTCTCTCTCTCTCTCTCCTTTCTTTCTTTCCTCCTCTCCCTCCTTCCTCCCTTCCTTTCTCTTTCCTTCCTTTCTTTCCTTTCTTTCTTTTCTTTCTCTCCCTTCCTCTTTCTCTCCCTTTCTCTTTTCTTTCTCTTTCTCTCTCTCTCTCTCTCTCTCTCTCTTCCTTTCTTCCTTCCTTCCTTCCTTCCTTCCTTCCTTCCTTCCTTCCTTCCTTCCTTCCTTCCTTCCTCCCTCCCTTCCTTCCTCCCTCCCTCCCTCCCTCCCTCCCTCCCTCCCTCCCTCTTTCCTCTTGCTTTATAGTTCACACTGGCCTTGACCTCACTGTATAGCCCAGGCTAGCCTTGAACTCGTGGCAATCCTCCTGCATTTACCTCCCGAGTGCTGGAATTACAGGCATGAGCTACCACACCAGAGACTGAACTCAGGACCTTGTGCTTGCCAGACAAACACCAGAACCACTGAACTAAGTCCCCAGCCCTGCATTCGTTCTTTAGTGTAAGAGACTGAAATGTAAAAATTTACAAGGACTACATATTTAGTCCTTGTTTCGTATTATTTCTCTCCATATGAGTGGTTAATTCTCACTTTTTTCTTTATACATTTCTAGAAGTCCTAATAGCTCTCCTAACCGACCTCTTAAAGCTGGAGTCATTTCCACCCAAAATATCTACAGCTTTGGATTTGGGAAGGTAAGATGTGGCCACTGCCAGCCAGTGTTTGTAGGATTAATGAGAAATCATGTGACGCAACTCTTACCTTGTTTTCATCCTCCTTTATCCTCATTGAAGTATTTTTCTTTTCTTCTTTCCCTGTTGTGAGAGTTCTTCCCTACTGACAAATGGTAAAAACTCTGGAGAATTCCTGGAATTCCAGAGAAAAACTCTGGAGAATTTAGAAGGCAACAAGCTCTAATTTTTGGTGAAGGCTCCAGCATATTCTGTCTTCACAGAGAGGAAGAGAGCTGTGGTGCCTCCCATGGATTTGCTTCCTGATAGCTTTTGGGCATGGCTAACATCCTTTTGAGGAACTGAGATTTTAAACTAAGGAATGTGGGGATAGATAGTAAGTTTTGGATCCTCAGCTCTGTCTGTCAAAGGTAGGCTGTTGGGAAACGTTGCTTGGTAATGGGGGAGTGATGCCTTCTCTATGTGGAGGCCCAGGTTCTGTGGGAGTCACAGTAGACCCCACAGCCCTATCCCTAGTACATCAGGCAAGCATGTGACTTCCTGCTCAATTTCTTCACTATTAAAAAGGAAAGAATATTACAACCTTTCAGGCTTCTAGGAAGATAAAAATAATGTAAAGTAAAGAATAATGTCCAGTGCACAGGGATATTTACCAAATGAGTAAATAGCAACTACCATTATTTTTACCCAGCTGATAAGATTCTGGAGGTTCTTGTTTTTCTTTTTTTTCCCCCCGCAAGTTGAGGCTGTGCTTTGGTTTCAGTTTTATCTCACAGGAGGGACACAGCTTGCCTATCTAGGCTCTCTTCCAATAATTGGAGAAAAAGAAGTGATTCAAGCTGATGATGAGCCCACTTTCTCTTTCATCAGTGGGCCTCACATGGTCATGACCAAGTAAGTGGGAGCTGACCAGTGGGAGGATGCATTTGGTCCCTGGGAAGTATGGGTTGCAAGTGATGTTCTTACATGTGGAGGGTTTCTTCTTCAACACAAGGGAACATTTAAGAACATGTCTAAATCAGAGTTTCTCATGTGAAAAATTTTGGCTAGATGATCCTTTGTTGCTGAAGACAGACCTGTGCATTATTTGGGAGTCCTTTGTTACTTGTCATTAGGTAGCAGTGGCGGCCCTTTATGCCATGTGATTGTGCTGACCAGACTTGTCTGTGCACATTGCCCTTGTGCTCTGAGAGGAAGAGCCCAGCTCTGAAAGATCACTCATCATTGTACTTTCATCTCTGCTTTCTAAAATATTGAGGTAACTCTTGGGCTGATTGTGGTGCCTTCGATACAAACCAAAGGATACTGAAGCCCCCATAGAAGATGAAACAGGCATCATCTGGGGCTCTCATCAGCTAAATCCAGTAAGAGGATTTGTTTATGAAGAGAGTCCCTGGGATATTCTCAGACTTCCAAGACCTGTGGTCTGCAGGTCACAAGAGATGTCCTGGCCAAGGTCTCTGAGCTTCTTGAACCTGAATGTTTTATTCCAGCTTAAAAGAATCATCCTTCTAATAAAAGGCTCTCCATCCCTTTTGTCCCCTTGTTTTCCTGCCCATGCCATGGATTTATTGATGGATCTTCTCTGTCCTATTGCTTCTGCCTCTACCCAAGTCATTAGCAACCTTCATCCAGATGGTTGGACCCTGATTGATCTTTTATCCTCTAGATCACATTAGTCATTTCCCACATTGCTGTTATCACTATTTTCAAAAACGCACACCTGGGTGGGTCACTCCCTCCTTGGAAACCTTCATAACTTCCTGCCACCATACCTAATACACCAGGGCATTTGGGGAGTTGGTAGTGGGCAAGATAGAAGAGGTTCTATATAAACCCCAGTCCTCTGGTCTCATCAGGAAAGCCATGGCTCTTGATACCCTTTGCTTTGTTCTCTCTGGCCCTTGCAGCCTTGTGTGGAATGGGAGTAGAGTCACCATGAAGAGCCTGAATCTCCCCACCCACCCTCACAGCAGCAGGCTGAGGCTGGCTGACTTGCTGATTGCTGAGCAGGAGCATAGCAGGTAAGGAGGAGACACAGGTGCCAGGCCACTTACAGGGCCAGGTCTGTAAAGACTCTGATTCCTGGCTAAGGAGCCTTATCCTTGGAGCACCAGCCCTCATAGCCTCAATATTTCCTGACTGTTGGAAAAGCTGCCAATAAAGGGAAAGAGGAATTATTGATGAAGCTTGAGGAGTGAAGAATAGCGGTAGTGAGGGGCTCAAGTCTGTGAACTCTCCATAACCCTTCGTTGGATGGTCCAGGCTCTAGGCCTATTTGGTTTTCCTGCCTTTGTTCGTGAGGCTTGTCCCACCTGGGTCCCTGCACTAATCATGAGAGCATGTGGCTGCCCTGTTTTCATGGGACATGGTTGGCCATGAGATCTGCATGTCTGAGAACTGCGTCTTCCCAGAGACACAATGAGGACATGCTATCTATTTTAGTGTGGTGAGTTCCTCTGGCTCCAGGTTTTGGTCCTTTAGCTGCTGCTGGAACAGGCTCACTGAGCTCCTACCTGAGGAGGCCACTCAGCTGCTGCAGGAACTGTACCTAGAGAGCCAGAGCTTCCTTTTGGAGAAATCAACCCAAAGCCCCATGGTTGGCTGGGACGACTTGGAGACATAGTAGGGGCTTTGATGCAAGATTGAATGAATATTGAGCAGGTTCCTGACATTTCCTTGATGTTAAGTACTTCATTTCTAAATGAGTATATAAGGATTCATTTCTAACAGGATCTGAGATGATGGGTGTAACATAGGCAGAATGTCTTACTCGATAACTCTCAGCAATATTGTCATTGTTGTCACTAATTCTCCTAAACCCTCAGGACCAGTAAGAAAAGGCTCAGGTTTCACTAAGAGAAACTGCTGCACTTCCAACCCATGTTTTGTTTGTTTTTTTTGCAGTACTAGGAATTGAATTTAGGCCCCTTGTACTTGCAAAGTAAGTGCAGTGCCAATGAGCTAGATCTCTGCCCCCCCATGCTCTTTTCTTAGAAAAATTTTTGTAGAAATACTTGTTTACAGTGGGCTCAAATGACCTAAAAGAAAGCACAATGCCTATATTTTCATGATATGCTTCTACTCTCCACCCCTTCTGAAGCTTCTTTATTTTGCAGCAAGCTCCGGCATCCCCACCTACTACAACTGATGGCTGTGTGCCTGTCCCAGGACCTACAGAAGACTCGACTTGTGTATGAGCGTGTCACCGTTGGCACACTGTTCAGTGTCCTCCATGAACGTGTAAGCAGCCATCCTGTGAATCCCGCCTGCACCTCCCACTGCCCTTACCACTTTTCTCTGTCCTCTCTCCTCTGCACCAGCCCTAGAGGTCCCAGGGAGAATGCATAGAAAGTAAATCTGCAAATGCTTTTTTCTGATGGGGCTGTGTAATATGCCACTTAATGCTGATATGCACATGGTCAGAAATGATGTGACATTGTCAGTCCTGCTTATTTGTCAGTTATGGGCTCAGCTGACCCAGAAATGCATGAAACTTGCTTGTAGCTCACTAAGCCATCACCCACTATCTTTCCTTCATTTCCACTTGTGCTGTGTCCTGGCTGGTTCATATAGAGATCTTTATTCCTCTCGTGTAACTGCTCACATTTCCTTGTGGGGAGATAATACCTTCCATGGCTGACAGGTTCCCAGCAAATCCGTGTGGCCTCAGAGAGCTCCTGAAGGATTATTTCTTTCTCTGTGACTTTGTTCTAAAGACCTTGGGAGGGAGTGAAGAGGGGCCTTCCAAGAAAGGCTTATCTCGCTGGGTGTGGTGGCTCATACCTGTAATCCAGCATTCGGGAGGCAGAGGCAGGAGGATTGCTGAGTTAGAGGCTTGCCTGGGCTACATAGTGAGACCCTGTCTCAAAAAAAGAAAAGAAAGGCTTTTCACCTAGATAGTTTGCTATCCTTCCTACCTCATGAAGTCGCTAGCACTAGTCACTGCTTTTGCTTTTATTTTCCTGGTGGGAAGCAGTGCCTTAAAATGGCATTTCCCTAGAGAAGAGACATCACCTCTGTACACTGGTGTGAATGAATTTCTTAGGATGGTCTTTCTAGTGCTTCTGACTGTAGCAGGGGTGAATTAGTCATCCTGCAGGATCCTTAGAGGGCAGTTTTACTGGTGGTTGTGGGGCACATTTGCTGGTAATTGCCCCCAGGGTGATCCTTGCAGCTTATAGCAGGTTTGAAAACCTTTTCATTTATTCTGCTATAAGGCAATTCAGCTAAAGGAAAGGAGCCAGGTTTTGGTAGGGGCCAGATCAATGGGACTTTAGCATGGTCACATTGAACTTCACGTTCCTTGTCTATAAACAGGGACACCAAGTCCCTATGAGATTTGTGAAAAACCTTTGGATATGATACAGGATCTTACAGCATCAGGAATCTTTGCACTTGTGTTACTGAGTTTTCTTATTTGCAGCGGTCTGAGTTCCCTGTGCTGCATATGGAGGTAATGGTGCACTTACTGCTGCAGATCACTGATGCTCTGAGATACCTGCATTCCCGGGGGTTTGTCCACCGCTCCCTCAGCTCTTATGCTGTCCACATCGTGTCTGCAGGGGAGGCAAGGCTGACCAACCTGGAGTACATGTTGGAAAGGTGGGTACAACCGTGAGTGTGTCTTCCTCCTGAAGGAGTCTCCCCATGAGACCTCTGCTGTAAAGACAAAATCTAATCTAAGGAGGACTCCTTGTCATTGTTAAGCCGAAATGTCCTTAATGGGGAAGAGATCTTCCAGGGACTTCAGGAATTTACTACTGTTTGGTACATTCTTGTTTTAAGAAGCATGCAATAGCGAATAGTAGCCAATGAGTGTCAAATCTCTAACTATCAGTTGCAGAATTTGCAGTGGCATCACATAACTGAGGTGTATCTTCCCCCTTGCAGTGTAGCATATGTGTTGGAGATACATTGTGTTATGTACTCCCCTTGTGTCACCTCCAATGTGGCACATTTCTGTAGTAGTTCTTTGCATTGCTGGCCAGGGAGGAAAAGAATGTAGACAGGTATACAAAGGGGTTTTGGGCCAGCCTGAGGTGGGTATGTCACAGCTATCCACTTAGCAGTGGCCAATTACCTTTTATTACAAGGATGTTGTGAAATGTGTCTTGCTTGCCTACAGGAGACAGAAGGTAATGGGTGCCATAAACCTTCTGTGTCATACTTCTTGGATACTAAGTGTTCCCTACCCTCAAGAAGGTGCAAGACAGTGATAGGTACTCAAAAATAGTGTCCTCATTCCAGAAATAGCCCCTGTTGAGCTGGAATGAGAGACCTGAGAGATAGAAGCTGACCCCATTTCTTTTTTTTAATTGAATTCTGTATTAGTACATTTTATACACAGCTCACAATCACACTCAACATTGGGGAATTTGTACCAGTATATGACAAGTTAATTCTCATTTGTACCCATATCCCTACCCACCCTACAACCCCCACCCCCTATATACATGTGCTTTCTTTTTCTTTTCAAATCATATTTATTTTTTCCCCATCTTTTTTTATACTTCAGGCTGGCCCTGAGCTCACTATGTACCCCAGGCTAGCCTTGAACTTTCAGCAATCCTCCTGTCTCTGCTTCCCGAGTGCTGGGATTACAAGTGTGAGCTACCCCACTCCACACACAGGGAATCGAACTCAGGAGCTTGTGCTTGCCAAGCAGGTGCAGTGTCACTGAGCTACATCCCCAGCCAAGATTTGCTTTATTCCCTGCTGTGTCCCTGATGCCTACAGCACCCCTTCATTTGGGTGCACTAAGCAAATGGAACTGAGACTGTTTCACCACCTCAGACCTTGAACACCTCTTGTCCTGTTGCTTGGAGAGGAGGCAGGGTTCAGATTGTGCTTGGTCCAGTAGGTCTTAGTGAGGAATATGAATTTAATCCTGAGTCCTTGGGATGCTGTGAAAAGGACTTTTTGAGTATTATGGTATCATAAATAGCAGGTAGATTAAGAAGATTCCTCTTACTCCTGTTTGTGGAAAAGGCCTGTGAGGGACAGAGAGACAGGAAGGGGCATATCTGGAGAAATAGCACTTTGCTTTGTTTTTTTGACATAGAGTCATACTATGTCATCCAGGCTGTCCTTTAAGTCACTAGATATCCCAGGCTGGCCTTGAAATTGCAGTGATCTCCCTGCCTCAGCTCCTGAGTTCTGGGATTACAGGTGTGCACCACCACTCCCAGTGGTTGCACTTTTCTACATGGAAACAGACAGAAGCCAGATAACTCTTATAGACAGTCAAACTGCTACACCTCAGATCTGTTTATTCTCCATCTCAGACGCTTCAGAGAAGGGCTAAGGGACATAGTTAAGTGGTAGAGCACTTTCCTAACATGTATGAGATCCTTGGTTTGATCCCTAGCACCTCAAAAGAAATCTTATGAGTATAGTTGTACATGCCTATAATCTCAGAATTCTCAGAATCACAAGTTTGAGCCCAGCCTGGGCAACCTAGTGACTTAGCGAGCCCCTATTTCAAAATTTTAAAATGAAAAAAAAAAAGACTGGTGATGAGTTCGATCCCCAGTACCAAGGGGAAAAAATAAACATTCCATGGTTCCTCATGGCCTTCAGAACTACCTGTAGGTATTTTTGTGGGATATGGACGCTTTCTAATATGGGGCTCTCTCTCCTTACAGCACTGACTTCTTCCTTTCCATGACCTGGTCATTTGTAGCACCTTGGTCCAGGCTGTGTCTATGTTGCTTTCTGAGTCTGGAATATGTTCACATGCTTGTGCCTCCTGCTTAAACTTACTTCAGTCACAGTTCAGCACATCTTTGAAGGCTGCACAGATGCCCCATGCCTGAAGCACTTTGTGTATTTCTCTCCTCACACATCCCTGACTTCTGCTGCAGCCCTGGTACAAGTGTCAGCCCTGCTAGGTAACCACCTCTCAGGGACTGTGACTTGTTCATCACTCTGTCTTCAGGAATCCCACCTAGGCCTGATCACAAATAAGTGCTCAGTCAGTGTTGAATGATTGGATGTATGCAGATGAAGGAGCAACTCAGAATGGTCCAGGGCAGGGTTCACTACTTTGGCTATTTGTTCCAGAGCAGTGGAAGCTAAGTGGGTTGTATTCATTGTGCTGTTATTGTTACCACCAGAAACTTCAGGAAATCTGACTGAATCTAAGCCTTGGTCAGTGCCCTAGTGACATTTGTTGTTGAAAAGGAAATGTAGCAGTTTCTTCTGCTTTTACTCTCCCATAGAAATGTGATTCCTGGAGTGAAATACAGCTTTAGAGATGACCTGGCCTAATTCTGTTCGTTTTGTTTTGTTTATTGTTTTCTGTTTGTTTGTATTTTGGTTTTTTGGAGGTTTGGGGATCAAATAAGTATTTGGCCTGGTGCACAATAGGCAAGTGCTCTGCCCAAGGTACACCCCTAACCCATACTTTTCCTTTTAGATGTGTAGTTGAGGAAGCAGGCCTGGAAAGTTTTCCATTTGATTGGTCACAAGCATAGGTCTGGCTAGAACCAGATGGTAAAAGATCCCTCTGGGCCTCAGGGATGGGTTGGGTTTGAGGCTGTGTACAGAAGATGATCTCTAGGAAGCCACAGGGTGGAGCCAAGAGGCCAAAGTGATGAGGCCAGAAGCAAACTGCACTGAGGAGCTAAACCAGAAACTGCTCAAGCAAGGGGATAGAAGGGAACTAGGATTGGTAAGAGCCACACCTGACTGGGTGAGGTTTAAATCCTCTTTTTTTTTGGTTGTGTGTGTTTTGTTTCTTTTTTTTTTTTTTTTTTGAGACAGGGTCTCGCTTTGTAGTTCAGGCTGGCCCTGAGCTCACTGTGTAGCCCAGGCAAGCCTCAAACTCAGCAATCCTCCTGCCTCTGCCTTCCAAGTCCTGGGAATACAGGCATGAGCCACCACACCCAGCATTGTAAGGCAAGTGTAGTTTTAATGATTCCAGAGTTGAAGGCCATAAAAATTGTCTTTCAGTGACAGCCAGAAAAGAATTCCCTCACCTCCAGCTAGTTTTAACAGAGAAAGAAGAATGGATTGGAAGAGATGAGGGTGGCAGGAGATAAAGGAAAGGATTCAAGTCTTGGTTATAAGTGACTTGTCCCTTGGAAGAGCCTTAGAGCAGCCTGAGAGGCCTCAGGTGGGTGTTTTCTTGAAAAATTGCCACTTTTGCCCACAATTTAAAGAGCCAAGCATGGCAGTTTCTGAGAATGTCCAAAGCTTTATAAGCTAGGTGTTGTGATGCATGCCTGTAATCCTGGCACTAGGGAGATTAAGGCAGGAGGATTGCTGTGGGATCGGGGCCAGCCCAGGCTGCATAATGAGTTCAAAGATAGCTTGAACTATAGGGAGCCCTGTCTCAAAAAAAGAAAAGCTCTATAAAAAGAGGTAATAATTTTTAGGGAAGTTGCTCAGTCTTGAGAAGCACATCTTACCCTCAGAAACACTTCATTACCTTTTTTGGGGACAGAAAATGTAGCTCCATGATAGATCACTTACTTGTAACATGCAAAAGGTTCTGGATTCACTCCTTAGCAACACTAGAAAAGCAACCATTGCTTTTTCTGTGACAATCATTTTCATTCTGGCACTTAAATTCAGAGAGCGCTTAACTACAACTCCAGTCCTGTTTATTATTAGTTCTGAGACAAAGTCTTGGTAAGTTCTCCAGGATAGCATTGAATTTAGATTTTTCTGCCTCGTTATCTGCAGTAGCTTGGGTTATAAGTATGTACCATGTGGCCTAGAACACGGTGTCATTTGATTCTCATTACAGTCATGGGCAGATGTTGGCACTGACCTCACATTTACCCTGAGAACTCCTGTTGATCCAAGACTTTGAGGATGTGTTGACTTAGCTTTTAAGGAATCTGTTTGAGAAGATGAGGGATTTTTTTGGCAATTAATAAACTTTTGAATGCTAACCTGAGAAGATCCATTCTTAGAAAAGTTGGGGTAGGAGAAATCCCAGGTGGTTTTGATACAGAAAATGGGATTTGAGGAATGTTTTTGAGAGTTTTACATTGATTGGTTGAACAACAAGCATGGAGTCCTGGTGTAAACTTGGGGATACAGTAACATAATAGAAAATAAGGTACCTGTTGGGACCAAGTCCCATCAAGCAACAATCTCTCAGGATACAACGTGATCTTAAAGTCCCACCAAGAGCTTTATTACCCTGCCAGAGTCTGTTCCCCCAAGGGCAGGCTGAAGAGGAAGGGTCCTCAGTTAGGTTAAGGCACAATATTTAAAGGCAGATTTGTTACTCTCCATTATTAGGAGGTTTTTATTTAGAATCAAGTCTTTACAGAAGCCAGTAGCAATGGTAAGATCATTCTATTAGTAAAGTGAGTGTGTTCTAAAAACATGTGCTTCTAAGGTGTTACTATGAATACGTGTACAGTCTGGATGTGTGCATAGGTTGGATGGAGAGTTCCTATGGAGACAAGTACTGGGTTTACAGGGAGGTTACAGGATACAAAGTGGAGGTTTTTAACAGAATGGCTGTTTTTATGCCGAATTGGGTCTCACAGTGCCTGTTCTCAGAGAGCTGACTATAGTGAAAGGGAAATAGTATATTAAATAAATGAACACAAGAAAGTCACATTGTAAGTAAATGTTCTGAACCCCCTAACGCAGGGGTTAGAGTAGATGGCCAGGGAAAGCTTCCTGAAGAAATAAATTTCAAAAGAATACCTTAGTCACAAGAAGGAGCAAGTTGCACTAGGCCCCACAGGCAGAGAATGCCACCAGAAGAAGCCACTGATGCCAAGATTTGAGGTGGTAATGAGCTTGACATGCAGGAGTGACAGTGGCTCCAATGACTTGAGTGGAGCCAGCAAGCACAAGAGAGTGCCCAGATGAGTGGGGGCACGGCCTGGGTGGGCAGGAATGGTAAGGAACTGCAGGCACTGGAGCAGGGCTGAGGCATTGCTTAGCTCAGCATTTCACCATGTTTCTGGAAGCTGAAGGAGCTGGGCTTCAGAGCAAATATTTCACCAATGCACTGTGTGGTGATCACAGTGTCCCTTTAAGACATGATCCCTGCCTGTGTGCTTCTTCCATAGCCAGGACTGTGGTGCACACAGGGACCTGCATCAAGTTCCTCTCCCCACCAAGCTGTACAACTGGGCTGCACCAGAAGTGATCTTTCAGAAGGCAGCCACGGTGAAGTCAGACATCTACAGCTTTTCCATGATCCTACAAGAGATTTTAACAGGTAATTAAAGAGCACTTTGACAGCTAACCAAACTCCTTATTTTTAGATTATTTTTCCCTCAAAAGTTAGTTTTATGAAAGTACAAGATTTAAGATTTTTATTTATTTATTTATTTATTTTTTTTGAGGCAGGGTCTCGCTTTGTAGTCCAGGCTGGCCCTGAGCTCACTATGTAGCCCAGGCAAGCCTGGAACTCAGCAATCCTCCTGCCTCTGCCTCCCGAGTGCTGGGATGACAGGCGTGAGCCACCACGCCCGACACTGTGGTATGTGGTATTGATTGCTGGTGGGCGTGAGTCTCCACACCCAGCATTGTATGTGGTTTCCAGGGATCGAACTCAGGACCTTGCGCTTGTGAGGCAGGCGCTGGAACCACTGAGCTAACCCTCCGGCCCTAAGATTTTTATTTTTGTATTTTGTTTTTGTTTTTTTGTTGTCATTGTTGTTTTTTCTTTTGTTTTGAAACAGGTTTCCCCGAGTTTCCCACAGTCACTCTGACCTCTCGAGCCTCCTGTCTCAGCCTCTTAAGAGGGGTGTATCATCACACATGGCCCAGAGAAATATATCTTCCAAGACAGTACTTTGTACTTCTAGAAGATATAAGATGACCTTATAGAAATATTTATTGGATCTGTTCTTCAAGATTAGCAAAATTCATCTATTTGCTTATTACCACATTCCCACTGGTGGTACAAATGGCTGTAGTTGCCTTTACTAATAAAATTAATAAAAAGCTGCTGGATGGGATAGCCATGCACACACCACTGGTGGTTCAGACAGCCTGGGAGTAAGATATATGAATTATGGCCTCTTTGTAAGTGTGTTAATGATAACACATTTAGACTAAGCAAAGTTTTTTCCCCTCTGCCTTCCCTTCCTCTTCCTCCTCTTCTTCCTCTTGTGCTTCCCTTCCTGATATCCTCATCTTCCTTTCTCCTTCTTTTCCTTTTCGACTTTCTCCTTCTCCTTTCCTCCCCTCTCTCCTCCTCTTCCATTTTTCTTTTTTTTTTTTTTCCTTTTTTTTTTTTGCAGTGCCCAGGTTGAAACTCAGTACTTTGCAAATTAGGCAAGGTCTGTAGCCCTGAGCTGCAGCCTTTTCCTTCCAAACAAGGTTTTAAAATCAGATATTGGTGTCAGTATTTAAGGATCTTAAAAACTTGTAAATGAGAAAAAGATTGACTTCTGAAAAGTAAATACAAAATTAAACACATCTAGGGTCCCATAAATGTGTAAGCAGTGTCATGTGAAAAAACTGAGCCTTTT
>PVIC010006834.1:28424-39560 GCA_004025085.1 Thryonomys swinderianus
AGGACCTGAGTTCGATCCCCGGTAACCACATATAATGCTGGGCGTGGTGGCTCACGCCTGTAATCCCAGCACTCGGGAGGCAGAGACAGGAGGATTGCTGAGTTCGCGGCGGCTTGCCTGGGCACCATAGTGAGCTCAGGGCCAGCCTGAACTACAAAGCGAGACCCTGTCTCCAAAAAAGCAAAAAAAAAAAAAAAAACTGAGCCTTTTCAAACCTATAGGACTTTAATGTGAAGTACATATGTATGTGAAGACAGGAGGCCTTTTTCAGGAAGCAAACACAAAGGCTGGGCATGTGGCTCAGTGATAGAGAATTTTCCCAATATGGATATGGCCCTAGATTCTGTGTCAGCACCATGAAAAAAATTATTTAAAAAAATATTAAAAAAGAGAAACAGGGCCGGAGAGTTAGCTCAGTGGTTCCGGCGCCTGCCATGCAAGCGCAAGGACCTGAGTTCGATCCCCAGTTACCACATATAATGCTGGGCGTGGTGGCTCACACCTGTCATCCCAGCACTCGGGAGGCAGAGACAGGAGGATTGCTGAGTTCGAGGCTTGCCTGGGCACCATAGTGAGCTCAGGGCCAGCCTGAACTACAAAGCGAGACCCTGTCTCCAAAAAGCAAAAAAAAAAAAAAAAAAAGAGAAACATACCACACATACACACACACACACAGAATGAGCAAAACCACAAGTAAAACCACATTTCCAGAGGGAGTAAAAGTCAACTCCCATTCGTAATGTTCACAGTCCTAGAGACAACACTATACCTGCCATAAAGTGAATACATTGGGCTACCCAGCCAAATGCCATGAAGTATTCTAGGCCCCCCAGGCTGCCACAAGAGCCTGTGTACACATGATGTTGACAATACTATTTCCTGTCTATGGCAGGGTCTTCCCTGGTAAATGGCAAAGTGGCTTCTCATTTGTGATTAACCTAATATGTAAAAGGGTTGAGTGACTTGACTATAGCTACACAACTGCATCTGTTTTCTTAAAGTTCTCCCTACTGTACTTTTTTCCCCTTACAGACAGTGTACCCTGGAATGACTCAGACGGCTCAGTTATTAAAGAAGCCATCCTCTTAGGAAATTATTTAGAAACTGATGTCAGGCTTCCAAAACCTTACTATGATATCGTTAAGTCAGGCATCCAAGTCAAGCAGAAAGACCGAACTATGACTCTTCAAGATATCCAGTATATTCTGAAGAATGACTTAAAGGCAAGCCCTGAATTTCTGGGAGTTTAATTCTACTTAGCCATCTTGGGTAGGCAGTAAGACACCAAAAAGAAACTGGAGACCAAGCCATAGAAACTGTTTTACTATTCTTGTGTGTTGTTGAGAAAAGCTAACTGCTTAACATAGTATAGACAGCAGGGATCAAGGGTGGAGCTGGAGAGTGTTAACATGAAGTAGATAGGATGCAGGGTAGGTCCACAGTGAGGATACAGTGAATGGCAGCTATTTCTGCTTTCAAGATATTGGAATAATAATGAAGTAACTGATGGATTATGGTATACCTAACAGGAAGAGGGAGGTTATCTGATAGGTAGATGGGTTTCTACCAGTGACATTCAGATGATTGCTAATATGCCTTTGACAGCATTTCCTGTGTCACAGGAGAACATGGGAGCACAGAGAATTCAACCAGTGGAGAGCCCCAGGGTGCAGAGGTGTGAACCGTATCCTGGTGTCAGTGTCTATCTCGGACTGACTTCAGAACGTCCAAAGGGCAGTGCAGACTTGGAAATCAAAGAGCTCAAGGAATCAGGTATGGCTTAACTCACAAGCTAAACATCACTTTGACATCAGTGTATTTTGAGAGTCATATGAGCTACAATTAATCATCATTTTTAAACTGTACGTGTACCTTATGCTGGGAAGATAAGGATACTTTAGGAAAAAACCAATATCCTTAAGATTAAATTTTTGAGTCCTATAAATACCTGGCTTAGATGCAAAAATAAGTGGTAACAATTTATCTGTAGCATTACTCTTTTCCTTTTTCCTTCCTTCTTCCTTTTTACTTGTTTTTTTTTTTTTGTTTTTGAGACAGGGTCTCGCTTTGTAGTTCAGGCTGGCTCTGAGCTCACTATGTAGCCTAGGCAAGCTTTGAACTCAGCAATCCTCCTGTCTCTGCCTCCTGAGTGCTGGGATTACAGGTGTGAGCCACCACGCCCAGCACTGTAGTATGTGGTATTGATTGTTAGTGGGTGTGAGTCTCCACGCCCAGCATTGTATGTGGTTACCGGATCGAACTCAGGACCTTGCGCTTGCAAGGCAG
This sequence comes from Thryonomys swinderianus, assembly GCA_004025085.1. Classification (NCBI taxonomy): domain Eukaryota; kingdom Metazoa; phylum Chordata; class Mammalia; order Rodentia; family Thryonomyidae; genus Thryonomys; species Thryonomys swinderianus. The sequence goes on from PVIC010006834.1 coordinate 30,711, forward strand.
GTGCCGGAACCACTGAGCTAACCCTCTGGCCCCTGTTTTATTTTTTTCTTGAAACAAGTTCTCATTGGATATTGAAGGCTAGCCTTAAGTTCACTATGTAACCCAGGATGGCCTTGAACTTGCAGCAGTCTTCCTGTTTCAGCCTTGGAAGTGCCGAGATCATAGATGTCACCAGGCATGCTGGCTTTTTTCTTTTTTATAAATCACTGTGTTCTGTGGCTGGCCTTGAACTTTCTGTGTAGTCCAGGTGACTTGAAACTCAAGATAATCCTGGCTCAGCCTCTTATGTGCTAGAATTTCAGATTGCATGACTATGCCTGGCTGTGATTACTCTTTTTTTGTGTGTATGATTACTCTTAAAATTTTAGGTAATGCTGGGTGTGGTGGCTCACACTTGTAATCCCAGCACTCAGGAGGCAAAGACAGGAGGATTGCTGAATTCAAGGCTTCCCTGGGGTACATAGTGTGCTCAGAGCAAGCCTGAACTACAAAGTGAGACCCTGTCTCAAAAACTAAAATGCATAAAATAAAATAAGATACAAAACATGATCTTAGGTAGTTATTTTAAAACAAAAATGATTTTTAATTTTTGTATTTAAAACTACTATCTGCTAATTGGCCATGCACTGGTCAGGTATGATGATATATGCTTGTAATTTCAGCCACTTAAGTGGCCATGCCAAGAGTATTATACTTTCGTTCCAGGCCAGTGTGGGCAACTTAGTGAAATCTGATCTTACAATCATTAAACATAGTTCCCTGCCATTACAGATGAGAAAACTAAGGTATAGGGTTACAGTTCACTCAAGGTTACAGAACCAGATCCCAGTCCTTCTAATTTCAGCCAACTGACCAGTCACTGAGACTCTCCTCTTGATAACCCTGGAGCCCTTTAGAGTGGCTGCCCAAGCTCTTATTATTTGTCTCTTTTATCATTTACTACAGGTTGAACAGCAATCAGAAATGGTGTGTGGTCAGCACTGGAATTAGGTTTTGTTACTCTCCATGATGCTACTTTTATCAGATCCTCACTAAGAGCATAACTCTGACATAAATCATCACGTGTGTTCATGCATAAAGAAAGCTGTATGCATGGTCCTTGAGATGCAAGGGCCTGTAATTTTGATTTCTTAGCAGTTAAACATGTTTTGAATGCAGTTGAACCTGATGACGTTTCCCATAAGATTTGACCTCTTTCACCCACAAAATTTCTCTTTATTCCATGTGAACTTGAGAACTTAGGTTAAAAATACCCTTTGAGGGGCTGGAGGGTTAGCTCAGTGATTCCGGTGCCTGCCTCGCAAGCACAAGGTCCTGAGTTCGATCCCCGGTAACCACATATAATGCTGGGCATGGAGACACGCCCACCAACAATCAACACCGCATACCACAATGCCGGACGTGGTGGCTCACGCCTGTCATCCCAGCACTCGGGAGGCAGAGACAGGAGGATTGCTGAGTTCGCAGCGGCTTGCCTGGGCACCATAGTGAGCTCAGGGCCAGCCTGAACTACAAAGTGAGACCCTGTCTCAAAAAGCAAAAAAAAAATACCCTTTGATCCTCTGTTGACCCTCTTTGATCCTCTGTGTAGTGGTCTGCACAACTGAGGGATTTGGAAAATAAAGGCTTGGTCTGCATTCTTGTGCCTCTTGGGCAATGGCCAACGTTGCTTAGCTGCTGAATATAGTAATCACTTTAATCAGTTGTATACTGCTACTCTTTTCAACAGGCAGTCAGCCCCATTCACCAAGGGGTGACACTTGTCCCACTGTAAAAGCAGCATTAGATCCTCAGGCCCCAGATCCAGGGATGATGGCCAAGGTGCCTCAGAATCCAGATACTTCTCCTTCTCCTGCAGTTGTGGCAGAAACCAAGAGCCCCAGTGCAAGTCAGAGCAGCCTCCACAGCTTTGAAATCAATGAAATCTATTCAGGCTGCTTGAATATAGGAGATGACATGGAGGAACAATGCCCAAGTGGTACTTCAACTCTTGAAGGTGATAAACCAAACCAGGCAGATGAACTGCAATCCCTGGAAGAAGAGTTGGATAAGATGGAAGAAGAGGCACACCTTTGTGATGAGGATGAGAGCTCTTCAGAAGCTGACACAGACCTCTTCTTTGGGGACCAGAATTGGCAAAATAGTTCACTTAGTTTACTCAGCCTACCTGAGCCAACCAGAGAAGCCAGGGGCAAGGTGAGCAGCTGGTCTAAGACTGAGGAGTACATCAGTAAATGTGTGCTGAATCTAAAGATATCACAGGCAATGACTCATGAGATTACAGATTTGGTGGGGAATATTGAGCAGAAATTACATGAGGTTGAATTTTTACAGAAGGAGCACATATCTTTGTGGACTTCAAGATTATTTCTAGATTTCTGTGACTTACCTGAAGCAGTGGGCCCTCCAACTTTAAATTACATTCATCCTGTCACAAAGGTGTCAGGAGACCCCCAGCCAGACACCATTGGCAATTCCCCAACCATGCCAAGGTCCCCAAGTGCAGTGAAAGAATTTCAAGGACATTTTGGCAAAAAACCCAAGAGAAGAAGTAGCTATGGCTGGAGATCACTCACCCAAGTCTCTGAGGAAAGCATTGAGGACCAGTCAGAAAAACATCATCAGGTAAATCAAAAGTGGGAGGGAGAGGCAACGTAAGCAGGACTACCTAGCCAGGATCAACACTGCCCTGACCCATGTGTTCAGGCGCTGGTATATAAATGATGCTAACTCATCGCATGTTCTTCCTGGCTTTGGGAAAGAGTTCAAGGTAGACACTCAACCTCCCATTTCCAAACCCATCACACAATGTCTTTTCTCTGTAAATTCATTAATATTAGATAGAATCATATGGAATTTGTATGTTATACGTCAAAAAGTTTTAGCAATTTCACATGGTTTAACATATCTTACAAAGTGTTCTGTATAAATTTTCATCTTCATTGTACATTGCTTATTATTCATTCACACATCCAAAAACCATTTTTATCAAGCCAGAGACTATCTTAGACCCCTGGGATATGATGATGAATAAGGTATGAGCTATGCCTATAAGCAACTCAAATACCAGTGGGAGTCTGAGGGACCTCCTGGTCATAGAGAACACTTAAAAGGAGGTAAGTAGACATCCAGGGAGCTGGCCTGGAAGTCTATGGCAGTTGTGAGGTTCCTGGTAGTTTCTCTCTAACTGCTTTAAGGACAAAGCTAAGGTCTTAATCCTGTGATCCAGCACGTAGCTTGGACCTGACACTAGAAGACATTCAATAAATGATCATTGAGAGGATGAATGCATAGGTAAATTTGAATAAGTTCACACATAGAGTTATTGACTTGTAGAACTAATAGACTCCCTCAGACCTGGGTCAGCTTTCTCATTTTATAGAGTATGATGCTCAAGCTCAGTAAACTTCCTGAGATCCAGTGGTGTCACCAAGACGGGAATGGATAGGAGAATTCCATCCCAGAGGATTATACTACTGAAATTACTTAAAATGACTAGCTCATGGTAACGAAAGGCAAGTCAACTTTTAAGGGTTTTGTTACTGTTAAAGTCTCCATTTATAGTGCACCCTTTTGTTTTCTGCATATGACAGGTGGACCCTCACCCCTAGTTTGCTATGCCATTGGCAAAGTCCAAGCCAGTTGGAGTTCTTCCTAAATCTAATCTGAATTTTTTCACTGTTTCATGCTGTGTTTCAGTGAGGCTTCAACTTTTACTCAGAACATTGGAAACATGTTGACTTTTTGTCTTTTTCAATTTTTGGTGGTCCTTGGTAGATGATGAAAGTGTTGTACACATTAGTTTAAGTAAGACACTAGAACCCAAAGCCCAAGTCTTACAATAACAAAATATGCTATCTTATTATTTGTGTGGGAGGAAAATGCTCAGGGGAGTGTTAGTTTTTTTTTTTTTTTTTTTTTGAGACAGGGTCTCGCTTTGTAGTTCAGGCTGGCCCTGAGTTCACTATGGTGCCCAGGCAAGCCGCCGCGAACTCAGCAATCCTCCTGTCTCTGCCTCCCCGAGTGCTGGGATTAGAGGCATGAGCCACCACGCCCGGCACTGTGGTATGTGGTATTGATGGCTGGTGGGCGTGAGTCTCTACACCCAGCATTGTATGTGGTTACTGGGGATCGAACTCAGGACCTTGCTTGCAAGGCAGGCACCGGAACCACTGAGCTAACCCTCCGGCTCAAGTGTTAGATTTTTAATTTCTATTTTATTTGCTCATTTTTCACATGGGTTCTTGGGGAACAATTCTGAGTAAAGACTTAAAACTAAGAGATAAATTACTAAATAAGAAATATGCAAAAGGTAGATCTGGTTATTTCTAGACATTTAGCCAGAAATTACAGTCTGAAAGTAGAGAATTCATCAAAGCTAAATGTGGTTATTGTTTTTCAAGCTGTCAACTCTTTGTGATTCTGGAAAACAGGACACAGGTGAACCATTTCAGTCCACTCAAGGAGCCCAGGACAGTTCAAAAAAGAAGAACCAAGATAGTAGGTGGGTCAACATTTTATTCTTAGACTCCTGTGGTCCTGTAGCTACTAATGGAACTTCATATGTCTAGTGACAGAGGGACAGGGAATAGTGAAAGGAGCAACACAGGAGCAAACTTGTCAGGTTCTGTCTGTCAAGTGTAACAGAAACTGACAGGACAGATCACAGACAATGTGGCTGGCAGCTTAACAAGACAGAACTTAGTCTTTGTCCAATGCAAAGCATCATACCTTTCCAAAACTGCCAAGGTAGTTTTATTATAAAAACAAATGCCAGAGGCCAGGGATTTTGTTGAGTGGTTTGTGTCTGCCTTGTAAGCACAAGGTCCCAAGTTCAATCCCCGGTAACCACATACCACAATGCCAGGCATAGGGGCTTATGCCTGTAATCCCAGCACTTGGGAGGCAGAGGCAAGAGGATTGCTGTGAGCTCGAGCCTTGCTTGGGCTACATAGTGAGCTCAGAGTCAGCCTGAATTACAAAATGAAGACTCTGCCTCAAAAAAAGAAAGAAAAAGAAAAGAAATGCCAGTTACTCAACTTGCCAATACTCCAGACACAAACTTATTGGAAAACAGGCTTTAACATGTTCCTTCCAGCTTGAACCTCTACTGGGTGTTATATGCATGAGTATCCCAATGGATGATATGGGACAGTCCTGTCTGTGGTAGAAGCCATCCCATGGGACAGTCATGCATATCCAGCCCCATTGTGAATGTGTTATCACTGACTCCAGAGAAGTTGAGTAATATTATTCTCCTGGAGTGTGTGATTTCCCACCAGATGAATTGACATTAACAGAAATCCCCTAGACGAGAGTATTTATATGCTCTGGGTTTTGAATTATTTATGTATAATGCATTTTATGTATGGGCAATTATGAAAGAAGCAATAAATGTGTTTAATTTTTTTCTGGTACTGGGAATCAAACTCGGGACCTTGCACTTCCCAGGCAGGCAGCAGTGCCACTGAGTTACATCCCCAGCCCTGTCAACTTTTTTTTTGAGACAGGGTCTCGCTTTGTAGTTCAGGCTGGCCCTGATCTCACTATGTAGTCCAGGCAAGCCTCAACTCAGCAATCCTCCTGTCTCTGCCTCCCGAGTGCTGGGATTACAGGTGTGAGCCACCACGCCCGGCAATTTTTTTTTTTTTGAGGCAGGGTCTCGCTTTATAGTTCAGGCTGGCCCTGAGCTCACTGTGTAGCAGAGGCAAGCCTGGAACTCAGCAATCCTCCTGTCTCTGCCTCCCAAGTGCTGTGATTACAGGCGTGAGCCACCACGCCCGGCACTGTGGTATGTGGTATTGATTGCTGGTGGGTGTGGGTCACCACGCCCAGCACTGTATGTGGTTACCAGGGATCAACTCAGGACCATTGCGCTTGCGAGGCAGGCACCAGAACCACTGAGCCAAATCTCCAGCCCCCCATCAACCTTTAAAAAATTAAAAATTAGTGGAAATGTAGCTCTGTGATGCAGCACCTGATTGGCAACCACAAGGCCCTGAGTGTGATCCCCAGTACTGCAAAACACAACAAAATTACATATATACATACATACAAGTTGACATAACTACACATGTTTAATAATCCATAAAATGATGATTTTAAGTACATATTCATTGTTAAGTGCTTAGATCTCAGTAATTACTCACACAGCTATTGTGCTGGAGCACACATAACCACTCTCTACTTTTGAGACTGATGTGTCATCATCCACTGTGTACAATGCAGGTAACCACCTTCTGCTACTTAATGAGATTAACATCCTTAGAATTCTGCATATGGGTGAGATCATTCATATTTGTCTTTCTGTGTCTGGCTTATGTCACTGTGCCCCACATTCCCATGTTGTCACAAATAGCAGGATTTCATTCTTTCTGTGGCTGAATACCAGTTTATTTTGTGTGTGGGTTATGTGTATACAGACATCACATTGTTGTTATTCACCTCTTGATGGACATCTAAGTAGATTCTGTCCTGCCTATTATGAATAAACATGGGATTGTGTATATCTCTTCATGATACTGATTTCAGTTCCTTTGGCTGTATACCCATCAGTAAGATTTTTGGGTCATAATGGGGAGTTGTGTTTTTAATGACTTTTTTCAGAGGGTCTTGTTATATTGAATAGGCTAGTTTTGGTCTTGACTCGAGTGATCCTCCTGCCTCAGCCTCCTTAATAACTGAAACTATAGGTGTTCACTATGTCCAGCTTGTTTTTAATTTCTGTACCCTTTCTCTTATTATTCTCATTTGTATTCCCATGAATTATAATGATTCCCCTTTCTTCACATCCTTTCAAACATTTGCTATCTTAAAAATATGTGCCAGTAGCCGGGCGTGGTGGCTCATGCCTGTAATCCCAGCACGCGGGAGGCAGAGACAGGAGGATTGCTGAGTTCAAAGCTTGCCTAGGCTACATAGTGAGCCCAGAGCCAGCGTGAACTACAAAGCGAGACCCTGTCTCAAAAAAAAAAAAAAATGTGCCAGTTGGCCGGAGGGTTAGCTCAGTGGTTCCAGCGCCTGCCTCGCAAGCGTAAGGTCCTGAGTTCAATCTCTGGTAACCACATATAATGCTGGGCGTGGAGACTCACGCCCACCAACAATCAACACCGCATACCACAATGCTGGGCGTGGTGGCTCACGCCTGTAATCCCAGCACTCAGGAGGCAGAGACAGGAGGCTTGCCTAGGCACCATAGTGAGCTCAGGGAAAGCCTGAACTACAAAGCGAGACCCTGTCTCAAAAAAAAAAAAAAAAAAAAGTGTCAGTGGGACACAGATTTAGCTCAGTAGTTTCAGCGCCTGCCTAGCAAGCACAGCTTCCCTGGTTTGATCCTCAGTAACCACATACAACCGTACCACATGTGGTGACACACACCTAGCAGCAATCAGTAGCACATACCACAATGCCGGGCATGGTGGTTGATGCCTGTAATCCCAGCACTCCGGAGGCAGAGGCAGAAGGATTGCTGAGTTTGAGGTTTGCGTGGACTACATAGTGAACTCAGGGCCAGCCTAAACTACAAAACAAGACCCTGTCTCAAAAAAAAAAAAAAAAAGAATATAAGCATTATCCCATATTAGTTTTTAAAACTCTACAAACTTATTTTGAAGTTGTTGGAGTTCCTCCACAGTTGAATTTTACTTTGTTTCTTTAATAAATTTTTCCTGCACTTTGGATTATGTTCTCAAGAAAGATTTCTAGAAGCAAGGTTGCTAGATCAAAGGGTTTGAACACCTTAGACTTTTTTTTTTTTTTTTTTTTTTTTTGCTTTTTTGGAGACAGGGTCTCGCTTTGTAGTTCAGGCTCGCCCTGAGCTCACTATGGTGCCCAGGCAAGCCGCCGCGAACTCAGCAATCCTCCTGTCTCTACCTCCCGAGTGCTGGGATGACAGGCGTGAGCCACCACGTCCGGCATTGTGGTATGCGGTGTTGATTGTTGGTGGGCGTGTCTCCACACCCAGCATTATATGTGGTTACCGGGAATCGAACTCAGGTCCTTGCACTTGTGAGGCAGGTGCCGGAACCACTGAGCTAACCCTCCGGCCCCACCTTACTTTTTTATAATTGAATTCTTCATTGGTCCATTTTATGTGTAGATTTTTTTTTTTTTTTGAGACAAGGTCTCACTTTGTAGTTCAGGCTAGCCCTGAGCTCACTATGTAGCCCAGGCAAGCCTCGAACTCAGCAATCCTCCTGCCTCTGCCTCCTGAGTGCTGGGATTACAGGCATGAGCCACCATGCCCGGCTGGTACATTTTATATACAGCTCATAATCACACTCAAAAATAGAGAATTTGTATCAGTATGACACAAGTTAAGTCTCATTTTTACCCATATCCCTGTCCACCTCACAAGCCCCCATATACATGTGCTTTCTTTTTCTTTTCAAATCTTATTTATTCCTTCCCCTCAATACTTTCTCTGACCACATTCTTTTTTAATATTTCCTATTTCATAAAATCTATCATACATTCTAGAACTCATTTACTATCTACAGGTTCTCATACCAGAGAAAAGATAGGGTATTTACATATCTGTGATCTCTTTATTTCACTTATTAGTATGTCCTCAAGGTATGTCCATTTGCACATAAATGACTGAAATTTGTCATTCTTCATGGCAGAGTAATACTGAATTTTATTAAAAAAAAAAAAACATCTTCTTTATCCAGTCTCCAGTTGATGGGCATCTGGTTGTTTCCAAGATTGGGCTATCACACACTGAGCTGCTATGAACATGGGTACACATATGTCTTTATGATATGATTCTTTTAATTCCTTCTAGTATATTCCTGGCATAGCAGGGTCATTAGACTTTTTTTTTTTTTTTTTGGCTTTTTGGCTTTTTGG
>PVIC010006834.1:39660-53157 GCA_004025085.1 Thryonomys swinderianus
CTTTTTTTTTTTTTTTTTGGCTTTTTGGCTTTTTGGAGACAGGGTCTCGCTTTATAGTTCAGGCTGGCTCTGAGCTCACTATGGTGCCCAGGCAAGCCACAGTGAACTCAGCAATCCTCCTGTCTCTGCCTCCCGAGTGCTGGGATGACAGGCGTGAGCCACCACGTCTGGCATTGTGGTATGCGGTGTTGGTTGTTGGTGGGTATGTCTCCACGCCCAGCATTATATGTGGTTACCTGGGATCGAACTCAAGTCCTTGCGCTTGCGAAGCCGGCGTCGGAACCACTGAGCTAACCCTCCGGACCCCATTAGACTTTTTTTTGTTTTGAGACAGGGTCTCGCTTTTAGTTCAGGCTGGCCCTGAGTTCACTATGTAGCCCATGCAAGCCTTGAACTCAGCAATCCTCCTGCCTCCTGAGTGCTGGGATTACAGGCGTGAGGCATCACGCCTGGCATTGTGGTATGTGGTACTGATTGCTGGTGGGCATGAGTATTGTGTGTGGTTCCGGGATGGAACCAGAGACCTTGTACTTGCTAGACAGGCACTGGAACCACTGAGGTAAATCTCTGGCCCTTGAAGACTTTGATAGTTGTTTCTGAAGAGGTTGTTTGGTTGTTTTGTGTGGTTGTTTGGTTGGTTGTTTTGAGGTAGGTTCTCACTGTGTAGGTGATCCTTCCACGTTGCCCTTCCATAGGATTACAGGTATGCACCATCATGCCCTGGCTGGCTGTAAAGAATTTGATCAACTGACATCTCTGTTTTCTGTCCCAGTTTGGGGAGTAGTATATTTTAGATGATGAAAATGTCTTACCTGTGCCACAGAGCACCAGTTCTAGATTAGTTAGTATAAATGCGTATAAAATCATTGGGTAGTTAGATGGGGAGAAAAAAATCTACCTTTATTTTGCATTTGAAGAAGTCCCGTAAAGAGAGATTGACGTTTGCCAAAGTCAGACAGCTAACTCAGCAAGTCAGGGTCCTGAACTCAGTAAAAGTTAATTTAAGGTCTCACAATGTTCTTCACAGTCCTGGTCCCTTATGACCATCTTTACAAATGTTAGTTATTGTACTATTTATCACTGATAGGTTGGCCTCTTACCAGGGAAATCTGATGGAAGGGAAGGAACAGGACTTTCACCTAAACCGTTACCTGTGTTTGAGGACGTAGGGGACAGGTGGGCACTGCAGCAGTCCAAGGGACCCAAATTTTGTCTAGTGAAACTCCATTTAAATTGTGGTTTTCTTCTATTTCCACACATTTCTCAAGAAATGTTTAGAATCATAAAATCTGAACTTGGAAGCTGAAAAAAAAAATGCAGAGATCCTCTAACCCAGCCTTTTCATTTATCAGCCAGAAAAGGTATAGGGAGTCCAGTAACCAAGACAAAGCTGTGGAGCTAAAGAGTGCCCTCTTCCCTGTGTCAAGCCATGCCCAAGGACCTTCTTCTGGGTCTTCTTCCCCTTACCAGGGCTCTACCAGGTAAGGAGCCCTGCAGCCTGGTGCCCTCTGGTGGCAGACAGGGGTCAGTGAACTGTGGGAATAGCTCTGGGAAACTGGAGTGGTTCTGGGTGGGCTGGGGGTTTTGAGTTAGAAATTTATACATTTATGGCTACCCAGTCCCATCACCTCCACCAAAAAAATTCATGCAATTTAGGCTCAGTGTGGAATCTATGTCTTCTGGAAACTCTAACATGAAGTCAGAAAACAAAGATGATGGGAAGATGCACTTAAAATGGAAAAGTAAGTATGATGTCCTGGGAAATATTTTAGGAAAGTATTTAGGTTATATGTGTGTGTATTTGATATAACAAGCATAATAAAAATACAGTCAGGAGGGAGTAGTATATCCTGATGTCTTAGCTATTGGGGAAGCTGAAATAGAAAAATCACTTAAGCTCAGGAGTTTAAAGCCAGTCTGAGGAACACAGGGGAGACCCTGTTTTAAAAAGAGAAAAAGTTGCTGGGTGTGGTGGCTCACGCCTGTAATGCCAGCATTTGGGAGGCAGAGGCAGAGGCAGTAGGATTGCTGAGTTCGAGGCTTGCCTGGGCTACATAGTGAGCTCAGGGCCATCCTGAACTATAAAGTGAGACCCTGTCTCAAAAAAAAAAAAAAAAAGGTTTTAAAATACACAATGTAGGTATTTAATATATCAGCTATGTTAAAGTGGAGAGCACACAGTATCACTATCATTTAACCTGTGAACATTATTCTTTTGTATCATTTCTATCTTTAAACTTAAAAGGACACAATGGTTATTGTTTTGTGATCTTTTGTTTTTGGAGAGCATCTTATTATATAGTTCAAGCTGACCTTGAACTCATTATGTAGTCCAGTCTGGTCTTGAATTTTTGGCAGTCTTCCTGCCTCTGCCTCTTGAGTACTGAGATTATAGTCATGTACTGCCCAGCTATAATGTCTTGTTGTTGTTCTGTTTGAGATTTTTAGTTCATTCATCAGTCCATCCATCTATCCTTTCTTTCTTTCTTTTTTTTTTTTTTTTTTGAGACAGGGTCTTTATTTTATAGTTGAGGCTGGCCCTGAGCTCACTATATAGCCCAGGCAAGCCTTGAACTCACAGCAATCCTCCTTCCTCTGCTTCCAGACTGCTGGGATAGCAGGTGTGAGCTATGACACCCAGCAGTGTCTGTCTTTTGATACTAGTGACTTTAACAGAAATGTAGAACGTTTGAAATTAAGACAGTCATGTATGTACATAACCCCAAAGTATGAGTTGAAGAGTCTAGAAAGACTAAACAAACCTATTAACTCCCATTTTCGGAAATTGCACATAGCCATCTTTTTGTTAAGTCATCCCATCTGCACATTTTTTTGTTTGTTTATTTGTTTGTTTTGAGACAGGGTCTCGCTTTGTAGTTCAGGCTGGCTCTGAGCTCACTATGTAGCCCAGGCAAGCCTCAAACTCAGCAATCTGCTTGTCTCTGCCTCCCGAGTGCTGGGATTACAGGCGTGAGCCACCTCGCCTGGCACTGTGGTATGTGGTATTGATGGCTGGTGGGCGTGAGTCTCCACGCCCAACATTGTATGTGGTCACCGGGGATCGAACTCAGGACCTTGGGCTTGCAAGGCAGGCACCGGAAACGCTGAGCTCACCCTCCGGCCCCCCATCTGCACATTTTCTGCTGTTTTCAATTGGAATGCAGCAGCAAGGACTGTTTTGGGGGGTAACTAACTGAAATTCTTTTCCTGTCCCATCATCAGCTCTCCCTTCCCCTCCCCATCAAGGCCAACAGGGCAGCTCAGGAAGATGCAGCTACACAAACGCAGCTGTTATTACACTGTTGACTAGAGTAGGATCACACATCTGTATGGTGAAAGCTTTTGCTTCTAGTCTCACAATGACACTTTCAAGGCTGTTTCCTCTTGTGTACAGCGCAGGTCAAAGAAACGGCTGAGAAGGCAGCTAGTGGGGAGCTCCCAGTTCTTCCTTGGCATCCTCAAAAGAGTGAGGCTGTACACAGGTCCAATCCCTTGCTGCAGCTCCCTGCTAGGAGCTCTGAGAACATGAACTGGCAGCGAGGTGCAGAGTTTCACAGGGAGAAGGAAGAGCCCAGAGAAAATGATGTCACATTGAGGAAAATGGACTACTGTGACCATGACAATGAGAAATGTGGCAGACAGCATGGGCCACAAAGCTTTACCAGTAAGTGCAGTTGGGAAACTGGACTGGGTGAACTCTAACAAGTTTCTAGCTCTGTGTGAGCCTTCTGGTGTATCCTTTCCTTGATACTTTCTCCTTTGTACATTGCTTTTTTTTTTTTTTTTTGGTTCATTTCTGGGAATTTGAAGGCCAATGGAAAGCAGCATATCCCTTATACTCTATATGCATAGATATTCAAAGATTCATGAGTTTTGGTATAATTGAAACAAGATCATTTCATCCAAAAGAAGAAAAGCTTATGTCCTGACCATGGTTCTGGATCTAACCTGGCAAAGCACCAAACCTTCCCTACCTAAGGGTAGAGGGAGGGCACCAGACCAGTTTCATCTGCCTGTTTCTTTGGATTACATTGTAGGCTAAAAATAAATCCACTGGGTCTGTGTCAGAGGAACCTAAGACAGATGACATTTACAACTGAAAACTATGTATATCTACCCAGTAATTTGCTCATGATCAGGATAATAGTATATTATTAGTCAAAGAAAAAGATTTCTACAGTTACCATTTATTTTAGGCAGAAAATCTGTTGGCAGAATTTAATTTAATTTTATTTTATTTTATTTATTTTTTTTGAGACAGGGTCTCACTTTGTAGTTCAGGCTGGCTCTGAACTCACTATGTAGCCCAGGCAAGCCTCAAACTCAGCAATCCTCCTGTCTCTGCCTCCCGAGTGCTGGGATTACAGGCGTGAGCCACCACGCCCGGCACTGTGGTATGCGGCATTGATTGTTGGTGGGCATGAGTCTCCACGCCCAACATTGTATGCGGTTACCGGGGATCAAACTCAGGACCTTGCGCTTGCAAGGCAGGCGCCGGAACCACTGAGCTAACCCTCCGGCCCCAGAATTTTATTTTTTTATTTTTTGTTTTAATTTTTTGTATTTAGAATCTATTCCCATCAATTGTCACTCTTTTTTTTAAGCATTCTTGAGGAAGTGGACAACAGGGTGGATAATCCAGGGCTGCATTTTGGGTTCAGGCTAAACTAATAGTATGTACTCTGCACTAAACATATGAGATGTGACCACTCTCAACAGAATGCATGTAGATCTCTCTTCTCACACTGCTTCGTGTCCCTTTATGCTATCCCAGTACCACTGAGTACTTGATTGCATTATAATTATTAGGTATCAGGCACCTTTCCCCCAGGAAAAATGAGCAGCCAGAGCCCAGAGAAGCCTTTCAAGCAAGTTCTGACCTGTCTGAGACCACTGAGAAATCTTACAATGTAAGTAATGTGGCTTGGAGAGCCAAATTGAACCCCAAGGGTCTAAAAAACTAGGATGACGTTATTATACATTATAATAGCAATGTAGTATCTTTAGTAGTTGGGTATACTAACTATATGGGGCCATGGTCATCTGTGGGCTAGAGACAGCAATATTTTTTTTTTTTTTGAGACAGTGTCTCGCTTTGTAGTTCAGGCTGGCCTTGAGTTCACTATGTAGCCCAGGCAAGACTCACACTTAGCAGTCCTTCTGTCTCTGCTTTCCAAGTGCTGGGATTACAGGTGTGAGCCATCATGCCTGGCACTGTGGTATGTGGTATTGATTGCTGGTGGGCGTGAGTCACCACACCCAACATTGTGTGTGGTTACCAGGATCAAACTCAGGACCTTGTGCTTGTGAGGCAGGTACCGGAACCACTGAGCTAAATCTCTGGCCTGAGAGACAGCAATTTTTTTTTTTGAGACAAGGTTTCGCTTTGTAGTTCAGGCTGGCCCTGAGCTCACTATGTAGCCCAGGCAAGCCTGGAACTCAGCAATCCTCCTGCCTCTGCCTCCTGAGTGCTGGGATTACAGGCGTGAGCCACCACACCCAGCACTGTGGTATGAGGTATTGATTGCTGGTGGGCGTGAGTCTCCATACCCAGCATTGTATGTGGTTACCGGGGATCGAATTTAGGGCCTTGCGCTTGCGAGGCAGGCGCCGGAACCACTGAGCTAAATCTCCAGCCTGAGACAGCAATTTGAATAATCAATATACAGGTACAATAGTGATAAAGTCTTTTGAATACAGTAGTGTTGTAATCATACAAACTATTCATAAGGATATTGTATCCCTTCTGTCATATAAGAGCTCGAAGGACCTACTACACCAAATACACTAACTGGAGCCTGGGATTTAGCTCTTTGGCACTGCTACTTGTCCTGCAAATACAAAGTCACGAGTTTGATCCCAGTGCTGCCAAAAAAAGAGAAAGAAATGGTGGTTGAATGAACTAACTGGACTGAAGTGGCAGGTCTAGTCAGGAAAGTAGGGAAGGCATAGAGCCATCCAGGCTTATCTGGTAAATTTGGGTGTGCTATGAGAGGTAAAAAGGAACAGTTCTTGAGTACAGAGTGAGGGATATGTGGCAAAAGCAATGTGCAAGGCAAGAAGCTACAAAAATTCCTGCAAAGGGCCAGAGGATTAGCTCAGTGGTATCTGCGCCTGCCTCGCAAGCACAAGGTCCTGAGTTTGATCTCCGGAAACCATATACAATGCTGGTCGCAGAGACTCACGCCCACCAGCAATCAATACCACATACCACAGTGCGGGGCGTGGTGGCTCACGCCTGTCATCCCAGCACTCGGGAGGCAGAGGCAGGAGGATTGCTGAGTTTGAGGCTTGCCTGGGCTACATAGTGAGCTCAGGGCCAGCCTGAACTACAAAGCGAGACCCTGTCTCAAAAAAAAAAAAAAAAAAAAAATTTCCTGCAAAGGAGTGCCTGAAGACAGAAAAGAACTACTTGCTAACCATGTCACAAGCAGTGTCTCAGTATAATACTGGAGAAGCTCTGTTAATTTATAATATTTGTTTTATTTATTTTGAGACAGGGTTTTGCTGTGTAGTTCAGGCTGGCCTTGAACTCACAGTGATGCTACTACCTCAGCCTCTTTAGTGCTGGGATTATAGGTGTGCATCACTGTACCCTTTTCATTTTTTTCTTTAAAAAAAAAAAAAAGCAATGGCAAAAGCCACAGTAGTGTGGCTTTTCATTCTTGAGGTTGCATTGTTTTAAAAATCCTGCTCCTTGGAGAGGCTGAGGCTGGGCTCCATAGTGAGTTCAAAGCTAGCCTGCACCACAAAGCAGGCTATATCAAAAAAAAAGAAAAGAAAGAGAAAAAGAAAAAAATCTGCTCCTTCACTTACCTTTAAACTGTAATACCTGAAAGAGTTGTAAGGTCATGAGTAGGCCAATGCCAAATGTGGACTATAGATTAAGTCTGTGCCCTTGAGGGATTGAGGGTTTTAAATTGGGTCCTTAGCTTGAGTTATCTGGGGCCTCTCCACTCAGAGTTTTAGACAGAAAAGTTGTCTCACCCCCACCTGTTCTGCCGATAAGAGGCTGAGACTCAGGACAGTTACGCCTCCACACTTACTCCAAGCAGTTCGCGACTGCTTTACAGCAACTGCTCTTGCTATCAAGGTGAACAGAGGCATATGCACAGACAGACTGGGAAGGCACCTCAGTGTCTAGCTGCCTGCTGGGGGTCTCTGTGACCCTGTGGCTAACCTGCATCCTGCTATAAAAGATTGGTTTACAGTGAATAGCAATTTAAGTGTACTTTCCTGCCTTATTAATAGGATCAGGCTTCACCATCATCGTGTTCACCAGAATCTTCTGAGGACAGAACAGATGAATTTTTAACACCAGACTATGAATACTTTTATTCCTCGGCTGCTGAAGAAAACTTACCTCTAGAGGTAAAAATCACATTCAGTGTAATGAACATTTTCAGATTTCTCCATTGCCTTATTTAAATCATTTTTCTAGAAAAAATAACTTAAACATTGTTAAGGTTTATGTCTAGATGCCCCTCCCCCAAAGGCTCATGTGGTCAGTGATGCTGGGATCAAGGATGTGTGATTATTAAATTAATCCACTGATTGGCTTGGTATAGTTCTGGATTAAGGGTGCCCCACCCTGGGTTTGAGTCTACCCGCCCTAAGGCAGGTATCCTGGATGAAATATAAGGTCCTTGTCACTTGTTGTTTATTGCTTGCTACCTGCGGCCTTCTGCCTGCCAAGTTTTTCTTCTCTGCAATGCCCCCCTTGCACACCACTATGTTTTAGAACAGCTGCCTGTGGACTGACTGAAACCCTGCAAACTGTGAGATATAATAAACCTTTCCTATTTTAACTGTGTATGTCAGGTATTTTGTCTCAGTAATGAGAAAAATAACTAAGACACATGTGAAAATGCTTAATGTCATATTCATAGTGCATATTTTTAAAAACTATTTTTGAAAAAGATTTTAAAGAGTGCAAAGTCATAATTCAATTTCTCTGAAAGTCATGATTTTTGCACTTGTGTAATACTTCATACTCTTTTTCCAAACTTTTTTTTTTATGGTACCTGTTCCACACCTGTTCCATCATTTCTGTGAAGGTGACCTGCATGTCTAGGGACTTAAGCCTCACTGCCTAACCTTTAGTGACAGGAGAGCCAGGATTAGGGGGAAGGATTCAGAAGTAAGGTGGCACTGTCCAGTACATACAGTTTTCCTCTGAGCATGCTAGCTGTGCAAGGACATGCCAGTAGAGTATTTTCATTTGTAAAATTCAATACATTGGATTCTCTTACTAATATAATTTCTACTCAACCTTTCCCCTGTTGTATTTTTAGAATCCTATATCAGTTTGAAAAGTAGACTCAGGGAAAGGCAAGGAGTGTACATTCCAGTCATACCATTTGACTGATAAGAATCCCAGATGTATCAAAAGTATAATATCTACTTGTCTTCACAAGCAGGATCTTGCTATGTAGTTCAGGCTGTCCATAAGCTCACTATGTAACCCAGGCTAGCCTCAAACTCATGGCAGTCCTCCTACCTCTGCTTTCCAAGTGTTAGGATTAAAATTGTCCTCCACCACACTCAACTAGGAGTTCACACTACTAACATTCCTTAGTTTTAATAGTGTTTGACTGTAGACAGACTGGTATGTTAAGAAATCTTTCATAGGGGCTGGAGATTTAGCTTAGTGGTTCCATTGTCTGCCTGGAAAGCACAAGGTCTAGAGTTCATCCCCAGTACCACATACCACAATGCCAGGCATGATGGCTCACACCTGTAATCCCAGCACTCGGGAGGCAGAGGCAGGAGGATTGCTGTGAGTTCGAGGCCAGCCTGGCCTCCATAGTGAACTCAGGGTCAGCCTGAACTACAAAGCAAGACTTTATCTCAAAAGAAAAAGAAAAAAGAAGTCTTTCATAAAAAGATGCAACACGCACATATGTGTAGTCATTTATAGTCTGTGATGTGGAGAAAACTATAAATCTTAACCTCATGAACTTTGACAAACTAAATATGTTTACATAATCAGCACCCAGGTCAAGAAACCCAGCATCATTTGTCTCCCCCTCCAAAAAAAACCCAACACCCTTTTTTTTTTTTTGGTACCAGGGATTGAATTCGGGTCTTGTGCTTCCAAGGTAGATGTGGTGCCACTTGAGCCAAATCCCCAGCCCCCAAAACCCCTTGTTGATTGGACATGAAAATGCTGACATAAAGTCCAGTTGACTGCTTGGTTCTCCTCACTGCCTCCTTCCAACACATAGTGCTCAGAGGTCTGTCTGTTCTTCCCATCTACCGCCATGAGAAGGGTGAAAGTTGACTGGGCCAGTTGGCATGTCCTGGGATGCAAGGAGATAGCAGTGACTTAGGGTGCACTGAAGGGTACCTCTCACACTAAGAGCTGCTGAAATGATAATTTTTTTTTTGCAGTACCAGGGATCGAACTTGGGCCCTTGTGCATCCAAGGTTGGTGTGGTACCACTTGAGCTAAATCCCCAGCCCTGAGAGCTGCTGAAATGAATACAGCCCTGAGGCAGACACCACTTCCACTGAGTGACCATACTCAGTGGAAAGGCAGTCAGACTTAGCTTTCACACAGCAAAAAATGGATGTGACTCATTGGCCCTCATAAATCTCATTGATTCCCATGCCACAGGCAAAAGAAGCCACTTGCAAATATCAGTGGAATTATTTGGACTTGTTTCTGCTTTTCCTTGATTTCTGTTTTGTTTTGTTCTGTTTTTCTTTTTTTCTCCTTCTTAGTTTTTTTCTAGATATTCTGTATCTATATTCTTTTATTACTCAGACATATTAATTGTACTTACTACTGTAATGGAGTTCAGTATGATATTTCCATATACTCTTACAGCACTGACTGATCAAATTCAGCTTCTCTTTGCCCCTCTTCCTCTTGCTTACACGCACACCCTCCCCACTCTCTAGTAATCACTGTTTTACTTTCTAATGAGTTTTTTTTTTCATCAGCTTCCCTAGAGTACATGATGCTCACAGTCATCTTAGATGGTAGGTACATGTATCTAACATATTTTTGTTCTTTTTATTCCCTTTGCCCTTACCACCCACTTCTCACTGTCTCAGATACCCTTTCTCTATTTTCATTATTATTATTATCTTTTTTTTAGTTCATGTTTGTGACAAAGATTACATTCATTGTAACTGATACTGATACATACATATGACATATCTTAAATTTTTTTACATCCCTTTCCCCTCCTGCCCTCTGACCCACATAGAGAAAAGAATTTGAAAGTATGAAAAGCAAGCTGATATAGATAATATAAAAAATTCCATGAAGAGCATAGTGTCAGAAATAGAGCACAAGGTGGATATAGTAGATCATAAAATCAGTGACACCTTAAAATGACAAAACACCCTTAAGTTGGAGCCAATAGCTGCTAGATGACTCAAATAAACCTCAGAATTATAGAAACAATTGAAAAATTGATTCACTGAAATCATAGCAGAACATTTTCCATATCTAAGAAAAGAATTCATATAAAAGTGCAAGGCTTCCTGGCATGGTGGCTCACACCCTGTAATTCCAGCACTTAGAAGACAGAGACAAGAGGATTGCCAAGTTCAAGGCTTTGCCTGGGCTATATAGTGAGCTCAGGGCCAGCCTGAACTACAAAGTGAGACCCTGTCTAAAAAAAGTCCAAGGTTTCGTGGTGGCTCACGCCTGTTATCCCAGCACTCGGGAGGCAGAGACAGGAGGATTGCTGAGTTCGCGGCAGCTTGCCTGGGCACCATAGTGAGCTCAGGGCCAGCCTGAACTACAATGCGAGACCCTGTCTCAAAAGCAAAAAAAAAAAAAAAAGTCCAAGGTTGATAAAACCCCAGATAGCTACACCAGAAGAGAACCTCCCCATGATATGAGATATTAAAATCCCAGAACTTCAACAAAAGGAAAGAATACCAATACAAAAAGCAAACCCATAAGAATAACTGCAGATTTATCAGCACAAACTGTAAAGGCCAGGAGAGCCTGGACTAAAGTTATTTTTGGGTTTTTGAGGTAATGTCTTGCTTTATAGTTTAGACTGGCCTTGAAATCACCATGTAACCCAGGTTGGCCTTGAGTTTACATCAGTCCTCCTGCCTCAGCCTCTTGAGTGAGGGACATATGCACTACCACACCCAGCAGCAAAGATTTTAACCTCTAAAAAACAGTTGTCAATCCAGACTCTTTTTTTTTTTTTTTTTTGAGACAGGTTCTCACTCTGTAGTTCAGGCTGGCTCTGAGCTCACTGTGTAGCCCAGGCAAGCCTCGAACTCAGCAATCCTCCTGCCTCTGCTTCCCGAGTGCTGGGATTACAGGCATGAGCCACCACACCCGGCCAATCCAGACTTTTATATGTGCATAAATTAGCCTTCAAAATTCATAGAGAGGAAAAGGCTTTCCATGACAGAAAAAATTCTGAAGAATATGACCACTAAATCCGCACTGCAGAAAATACTTAAGTGAGTTCTAATTCTAGACAGAGACTAGAAAGCCTCCAGTATCAAAGAGTCCAAAGGAAAGTATACATCTAACTGCAAGACCTAATGTCCAAGTTATGATCCTGCAATTAGGTTTGTAATTGATCACTAAATGAGGAATTTTATATAGTATGTTCTTTGCAATACTTAGAACAAAGAAATAAAGTAAATTCTAACTTGACTTTGCTTTATTTGCAAAGTTCTCTCAGCAGTACTGTAATGTGTAACAGAACTTACTACATACAGTACTATGTAAACAAGATGTACTATACAAAGAAGACAACAGAGCCGGGGATTTGGATCAGTGGTACTGAGCCTACCTTGTAAGCACAAAAACCAAAAAAAAAAAAAGACATTAGGGTTTTATAAACAAGATGTATTGAACTGTACAAAAAGTTAGGTTCGGCCAGAGATTTAGCTCAGTGGTTCCAGCGCCTGCCCAGCAAGTGTAAGATCCCTGGTTCCATCCCTGATAACTACATAAAATACTGGGCATGGTGACTCACACCCACTAGCAGTCAGTACCACATACCACGGTGCTGGGTGTGATAGCTGAGGCCTGTTATCCCAGCACTGGGGAGGCAGAGAGACAGGAGGATTGCCAAGTTTGAGGCTTGCCTGGGCTACATAGTGAGCTCAGGGCCAGCCTCAACTACAAAGTGAGACCCTGTCTCAAAAAAAATGGATGGTTGGGGCCAGAGATTTAGCTCAGTGGTTCTGACACCTGCCTAGCAAGCGCAAGGTCCCTGGTTCGATCCCTGGTAACCAGACAACAATTGTACAACAATCAGTACCACAGCCTCAGGGACAGCCTGAACTACAAAGCAAGACCCTGTCTCAAAAAAGATGGGTCATAAATCTAAATAGTAGGTCATAAGAACAGTTGTCAGTAGGTCATTAAACAAGAAATATTTGTAGGAATCAGTATTGGAAAAATAATGCAGTGACAGAAATAAACACTTGACAGTATTAACTCTCAGTGGTCTCAAGTCCCCATTGAAAGACACATACTGGCAGATTGCATCAAAAAAATAACACAGTCAAATACTGCCTACAGGAGACATGCTTCATCCAAAAGGAAAGACATACACTAAAAGTGATATCATGGAAATGATACTACATTCAACAGGAACGTCAAAACAAGCAGAAGCAGGGGCCAGAGGGTTAGCTCAGTGGTTCCGGCGCCTGCCTCGCAAGTGCAAGGTCCTGAGTTCAATCCCTGGAAACCATACACAATGCTGGGCGTGGTGACTCACACCCACCAGCAATCAATACCACAGTGCCGGGCATGGTGGCTCACACCTGTAATCCCAGCACTCGGGAGGCAGAGGCAGGAGGATTGCTGAGTTCAAGGTTTGCCTGGGCAACGTAGTGAGCTCAGGGGCCAGCCTGAACTACAAAGCAAGACCCTGTCTCAAAAAAAAAAAAAAAAACAAGCAGAAGCAGCTGTCTTATTTTCAGATGGAAGACTTTAGGCAAAAACATGAAAAAAGACAAAAGATGGCCACTACATACAGATAAAAGGAACAGTTCAACAGGAAGACATTACAGTTGTAAATATGCACTGAATATCAGCACACCCAGTTTAATACAAAAACCACTAGATTTAGAGGAACAGAGAGATTCCAATATAGTCATAATGGCGACTTAATTACCTACCTTCACAGGTCAGGCAAACGAAAGATCAGCAGTCATCAAGAGTTCAAGGCCGGAGGGTTAGCTCAGTGGTTCTGGCGCCTGCCTCACAAGTGCAAGGTCCTGAGTTCGATCCCCGGTAACCACATATAATGCTGGGCGTGAAGACTCACGCCCACCAACAATCAACACCGCATACCACAATGCCAGGCGTGGTGGCTCACGCCTGTAATCCCAGCACTCGGGAGGCAGAGGCAGGAGGATTGCTGAGTTTGCGGCGGCTTGCCTGGGCACCATAGTGAGCTCAGGGCCAGCCTGAACTACAAAGCGAGACCCTGTTTCAAAAAAAAAAAAAAAAAGAGTTAAGCCAATGGACTCAACAGGTATCTACAGTGTTTG
>PVIC010006835.1:0-52939 GCA_004025085.1 Thryonomys swinderianus
CTCTCTCTCTCTCGTTGTGTGTGTGTGTGTGTGTGTGTGTGTGTGTAGGTGTGTTGCTGGGGATTGAATGTGCCAGGCAAGCACTCTACCACTGAGCTACACCTCCCACCCCTCTAAGTTTTATTTTTAAAATGAAAATTTATTCTAGACATTATGCATTATATGCATAGGGCTTGTGTAATGGCTGACACATTAAGGAGGCTCAATAACGTTTTTATAAAAGACTTACCTAAGGTCCTTTGTAAAACAGCCTATATTGAGCCCAACTCCAGACCAAGTAAATTAAACTTCTTGGATGGAGTTCAGATATTATCATGTATAATTCCCGTTGGTTCTAAGCTTCCGGCAGGCTTGAGGAGCCCTAACTACCTACAGATCATGCTCACCCTGTGCTCCCCTTTGAGCAAGGACAGGCATACTTGTGGAGGACATGGTACTGTGTACTCAAGCATCCAGCAGGCACCTCCACGGCTCAGGCAGTAGCATTCTGGAAATGATGTCCAGAGCCTCCCCTTAACAGTCTCCTGGTAGTGGAAAAGACAAAAGTCAGTGGGCAACTATAACTTTCTGTGCCAGCACTGTAGCCAGGGTGCTGGGCCTACAATCAGGTAGCAGCTGACAGCTGCTGACAATCTCCATCAAAAGCTAAACTGAAGAACTGCTGTGTGACAATGTTTCAGGCCAGGGAGAAGCTGCAGAGACTCTCCACTTACTGATAATCAGCCCCGCTCAGAATCAGGAGTGGCTATTCGCAAAGATGATTTGGCTTCAATGGGATTCATTCATTTATTCACTCAACGAATGTACTGAGCACAAGAGAGAGGAGAGGCAGGGGCAGTGGGGCCAGAGGAGAACCAGAGGTCACATCATTCAGGCCCTGTGGCTCATGGTAAGGATTTCACATTCTAATCCAGTTTCACGACAAGCAGTGTGAAGAACTGTTGCACAGGAAAGCAATAGGATGTGGTTATGCTTTAGACCTGAAATCTCCCTCAAAGCCTCATGTGTTCAGAGGTGGGGCTCTGGAAGGGGGATTGGATCGTGGGAACACTGTAATTATCAGTGGGTTACTCCACTGATGAGTTCGCAGCTGACTGTACTGTTTGGGGGTAAGGCCTACTCAGAAGGGCAGGTCGCTGGGGAGGGTGTCCTGGAAAGGTGCATTCTTGGCTCCAGCTCTTCCCTTCTTTTTCTGCTGACTGGCTATCTTGCTGTAAGCAGCTTTCCTCTGCCAGGCCCTTCTACCGTGCAGTTCCTGCCTTGGGCCTGTTAAACCATGGACTCAATCCTCAGAAACCATGAACTCAAATAAACCTCTTTTCCAGTAAGTTTCCAGTGTCAGATATTTTGTCCAAATGACAGGAAAGTTATCTACTACAGGCGTGATTTACTTTTTTCATTACTAACAGCTTTACTGAAATATAATTCATATACCATGCAATTTACCCGTATAAAGCCATTCAATGGTTCTTAATATATTCCCAGATATGTGGGACCATCATACTATCTATTCTGGAACATTTTCATTATCCCCAAAAGGGCACATTTTATTCTTTAGCAGTCACTTGCTATTTCTGCCAACCCCAACTCAACCCCAGCCATGAATACTTTCTGTCTCTATGGCTTTACCTATTCTGGACATGTCTTATAAATGTAAGTATACAAGGTGTTGCCTTTTGTGACTGGCTTCTTTCATTTAGCCTGATGCTTTTAAGATTCATCTGTGCTGCATTATGTTGCAGTACTTTGTTCTTTTTATTGTTGAATAATGTTCTATTGTATGGATAGACCACATTTTGCTTCTCCATTGACCAATGATGGACATTTGGGTTGTTTCTGCCCTTTAGCTACTATACAGAATGCTGCTATAAACCGTTAGCTCTAGGTTTTTATGTAGATCTATAATCTCTTGGGTAAATACCTCAGAGTGTGATTGCTGAGTCATATGGTAACTCTTTGTGTAAACTGTGATTAATCATCTGAGGAACAGCCTGGCTGTTTTCCATAGCGGTTGTGCCATTTTACATTCCTCCTAGCAGTACATGAGGGCTCCAGTTTCTCCACATCCAGTGCCAACATTTGTGATTGTTGATTCCAGCCATGCTAGTGGGCGTGAAGTATATTTACTTCATTGTGACTTTGGTTGCATTTCCCTGATGACATATTGAGGATCTTCCTGCCTATTGGCCATTTGTGTGTGTTCTCTGGGAAAGTATTTATTCAGATGCTTAGCCCATTTTTAAATTTATGTTGTCCTTGTATTATTCAGTTGTAGGAGTTTTTTATTCAGATACATGATTGGCACATATTTTCTCCATTCACGTGGGCTGCCTTTTTGTGTACCTGATGGTGGTCTTGGAAGCACAAAAGTCCTTAACTTTGATGAAGTCTAGTTCACCTGGTTTTGTTGTTGTTGTTGTTGTTGTTGTTGTTAATGCTTGCTTTTGGGATTGTATCTGAGAACTCACTGCTTTATTCCTGAATTACTTTTTTTTAAAAGCAGGGTCTCATTTTGTAGTTCAGGCTGCCCCTGAACTCACTATGTAGCCCAGGCAAGCCTTGGACTCTCAGCATTCCTCCTGCCTCTGCCTTCCAAGTGCTGGGATTACAGGCATGAGCCACCATGGATGGCAATGTGGTGTGTGGTATGGATTGCTGGGCACCACGCCCAATATTATTGTATGTGGTCACCGGGGATTGAGCCAGGGACTTCGCGCTTGCTAGGCAGGTGCCAGAACCACTGAGCTAAATCCCTGGGCCTCTCAAATTACTTCTGAGGACAAAATTCCTTTGCTTGATGTGTGAGGAACAGACAGGAGGCAGAGCTGCAGACTGTCAAGCGAGAGCAGACAGGGTGCTCTGAGAACAAATTGTTAACTCCTGTGAGAAACTCAGCTGCCTGAGTGACAACTGACCTCTGAATTCCGTAAGGTAGCCCGGACCCAGACACAAACGCCAACCTGCTGACCTTATTTTCTTGCGTTTCTTTTATGCAAATACCGTCTCCTGCTCCTATTCTGGTTTGAACCTCCTATGCCAATGTGCACTTCTTAGAAAGACACAGGGCTGGGTCAGAAGGTGATTTGGATGGCCTCCAAGGGGTGGGGAGGACTCTGTCATACTCCTAAAATGTGGGACTGAGAAGAGGTCCTTCTTCTTTCTGGGCCTCAGGTTCCATGTGTATTTTGTGTAGAGAGGCTGTACTGGGGTCTCTGGCTATCCACAGATTCTGAGTCTTCGTGTCTCCATTCTCATAAAGTAGCTGAGCATAGCTGCCCGAAAATGTTTACCATGGTAGCGAGAAAACAAACAAACAAACAAACATGAACAGGGCCAGAGATTTAGCTCAGTGGTTCTGGCACCTGCCAAGCAAACGCAAGGTCCCTAGTTTGATCCCCTGTAACCACATCGAGTACTGGGCATAGTGGCTCACGCCCACCAGCAATCAGTACCACATACCGCAAATGCCGGGCTTTGTGGCTCAAGCCTGTAATCCCAGCACTTGGGAGGCAGAGGCAGGAGGAATGCTGAGTTCAAGGCTTTCCTGGGCTACATAGTGAGCTCAAGGCCAGCCTGAACTACAAAGTGAGACTCTATCTCAAAAACAAACAAACAGAAAACCATGAACAAATCACAAAACAATACAGTTTGATCCCATCTTTGTTTGGCATAGCAGAACTTCTAGAAGGATATATACAAGGTATCAGCAGTGATTGTTTCTGGTATATAGGATTGATGAATGTTATTTTCCTCTTTGTTTATATGCTTTACTTCTTAACTATGGATAAATTCTACTTCTTAACTAGGACAAATGTCATTTGTAATCAAAGCAAATAGAAAAATATACTAGAAAAATTTTAAGATGACAATTTTTTAAAGAAAGAAATTGCTAAGCTGGGCCTGGTGACTCATACCTCTAATCCCAACTATTCCTGGGGTTGAGGAGGAGGATTGCAAATTCAAACTCAGGCTGGACAACTTAGTGAGACCTTGTTTCAAAACAAAAAAACAAACTGAAATATTTCACACTAAAATCAGGAACAAGACAGGATATCCACTATCATTACTCCTACTCAGTATAGTTCTGGAAACATTAGCCAGGGCAAATAGACAAAAGAAAAAAAAAATAAAAGGAATATGCATAGGAAAGGAAGAAGGTTAAATTATCATTACTTGTGAATGACATGATACTCTACATAGGAGATCTCAAAAACTCCACTGAAAGATTTCTAGATTTGATAACCAGATTCAGTGGCACAGCTAGATACAAAAATCAACGTTCAAAAATCAAATAGCCTTCCTGTACACAAATAATAAACTCACTGGGAGAGGAGATAGAGAAATGATCACTTTCACAATATTCCAAAAAAAATAAATACCTAGGAATCAGTCTAATGAAGGAAGTAAAAGCCTTTACATTGAAAACTACAGCACTCTGAAAAAGGAAATCATAGAGGACATCAGAAAATGGAAAAATATCCCTTGTTCTCAGATAGAAAGAACCAATATAGTGAAAAAGGCCATACTTCCAAAATTGTTATACAGATTTAGTGCAATTTCAGTCTGAATTCAAACAACATATCTCACAGAATTAGAGAAAACAATCCTAAAATTCATTTGGAACCAGAAGAGACTAGAATAGCAAAGGCATTTCTGCGCCACAAAAGCATTACAATCCCTGCCCTGAAATTGTACTACAGAGCTTCTGTGATAAAAACAGGGTGATTTGGGGGAAAAAATAAAACATACCTATAGATCAATGGAATAGATTAGATGGGGGAGAAATGACCCCAGACATACTCAGCCAATTAATCTTTGACAAAGGAGCCAAACACCTTCATTGGAAGAAAGATAGCCTCTTTAATAAATGGGCCTGGAAAAACTGGGTTTAAATATGCCTAAGATTAAAATTAGACCCATATCTTTCACCACATATTAAACTAAATTTGAAATGGATCAAAGATCTAAATATTAAAACAGAAACACTTAAGCTGCTGGAAGATACAAAAGGAAGATTTTTTTTTTTTTTTGAGACCGGGTCTCGCTTTGTAGTTTAGGCTGGTCTTGAGCTCACTATGTAGTCCAGGCAAGCCTCGAACTCAGCAATCCTCCTGCCTCTGCCTCCCAAGTGCTGGGATGACAGGCGTGAGCCACCACTCCTGGCACTGTGGTATATGGTATTGATTGCTGGTGGGCGTGAGTCACTACACCCAGCATTGTATGTGGTTACCGGGATCAAACTCAGGGCCTTGCGCTTGTGAGGCAGGCGCCAGAACCACTGAGCTAAATCTCTGGCCCAAAAGGAAGAATTCTTGAAGACATTGGTAAAGGCAAAGACTATATGAGCAAATCCCTAATTACACAGAAACTATCACAAAGAACAACTGGGACCTCAGCTTATTAAAAAGCTTTTGCACAGCAAGAGAAACAACCAACAGAGTGAAGAGACAACCTATAGTGCGAGAAAAATTTTACCAGCTATTCATCAGATAAAGAACTATTAACTAGAATATATAAAGAACTCAGAAAATCAAACTCCCCAGATTTAAGCATCCAACCCAGAAATGGACATTTGAAATTAATAGACATTTCTCCGAGGAAGAAGTAAAAATGGCGAATAAACATATGGAAACATGTTCATCACTGGTCATTTGTAAAATGCAAATTAAAACAACCCTGAGATTCCAGCTCACTCACTCAAAAAAAAACAAAAATCAACCAATAACAAATGCTGGCAGGGCTGTGGGGGAACAAAGAACTCTTCTCCACTGTTGATGGGAGTGTAGACTAGTGCAACCACTGTGGAAATCAGTGTGGAAATTCCTTAAAAAACTAAAATGGGGGGCCAGGGATTTAGCTCAAGTGGTACCTTGCCTACCTGGGAAGCAGAAGGGTCCGAGTTTGATCCCCCGTACTGGGGGAAAAAAAAGGGGGGTCAGGAATGTAGCTCAGTGGTGCTGTCTGCCTGGCAAGTGCAAGGTCCTGAGTTCATTTCCTGGTTCTGCAAATTAATTAATTAATTAATTAATTAAACAAACTGGAGGCTCCATCTGACCCAGCTGTTCCCCTTCTTGGTATCTTCCTGAGTGAATTATACCACATCATACCACCACAGTATCCCATAAGTGTGTTTATAGTGGCATAGTTTATAATAGCTAAATCTTGGAAACACCCCAAATGCCCATCAACTAATGAATGGATAAGGAAGATGCAGTGTTTTTATACAATGGAGCAGTACTCTGCTCTAAAGAAGGATGAGCTTGAGAATTTTATGGCTAAATGGATTCACCTTGAGCCATACTCTTAAGTGAAACAAGTTGAACACACATGTTTAAATATCACATTATTTCTCTGGTGTGAGGAACCAAAAGTGGAAATAAAGGCTAAAATATATAATAGATATTGGGAAATGGGAAGAAAATGTTCAAGTGAGAAGTGGAACAAGGGAAGGGAGCAGGGGAAAGGAAAGAAGGAACAACAAAAAAATAGAAAATAGAAAGAAAAAATGAAAACAAGGCTTCCTTGTATAAGGAAGGGAAGAGGGGCCCGAGGATAGGGCGGAATGAGAAAAAAAGAAGAAGCAGATATGTCATGCACAGGTACAAATTCCCTGTGATAAATGTTAACGTTATGTTTATCCAAATTGTACCAGTAAATGTTTTGCCTGAAGAAGGGGGCTGGGGATGTAGTTTATCACTTACCCGGCACGTCAGCATGAGCAAGGCCCAGAGTTCAGAGAAAGGGACAGAGACAGACAGAAAAAGGGTCACAGAGGGAGAGATTGCCAGAAGTCATCAGCAGGCGAAGTTGGGCTGGCAGAGAGCCATCTCTCTGAATGCTGCCGGGGCCAAGGGAGTGTGTCAGTGTGCCTTTCGCACTGTGGAACTCCCTCTTTGCCAACAGTGCTGGGAGCCCTAACTCAGGCAGAGCTTGGTGTGTAGGAAGTTTCTTGGGAGGCTTTGGCGGTTCCCAGGTCTGGAAAGCCAGTGAGCAAAGGTTGTACAGAAGCTAATGTAATCTGTAGGTCCCCAATAAGGACCTTGGGCGATCTGAGGGAAAGCCTGGTGCTGAGCTGGGGGTCCTACTTCTGGGCAGCCCCGAGTTTGGGTTGGGCTGC
The DNA here is from genome assembly GCA_004025085.1 of Thryonomys swinderianus. Classification (NCBI taxonomy): domain Eukaryota; kingdom Metazoa; phylum Chordata; class Mammalia; order Rodentia; family Thryonomyidae; genus Thryonomys; species Thryonomys swinderianus. The sequence continues at coordinate 7,118 of PVIC010006835.1, forward strand.
TGCCAGAGAAAGGGATGTGATGTTGTTGGATAAGACAATCCCCAGAGAGGGTCAGCAATAAAATGCTTAGGTCTTCTGGCAGCTGTGACATCAGTTAGGTGCGTAAATCATTTATTCCTGAGGCAGAATCTGGGAGGCACATAGGTGACTGCCTGGCACAGGTGACCTCCTTGAAGGGCAAGGCCATAGGCAGATACTGAGATTTTTTTCAGACAGGGTCTTGCTTTGTAGTTCAGGCTGGCCCTGAGCTCACTATGGAGCCCAGGCAAGCCTCGAACTCAGCAATCCTCCTGCCTCTGCCTCCCGAGTGCTGGGATGACAGGCGTGAGTCACCACGCCCAGCATTGTATGTGGTCACCGGGATCGAACTCAGGACTTTGTGCTTGCAAGGCAGGCGCCGGAACCACTGAGCTAAGTCTCCGGCCCCAGATACTGAGATTTTGAAAGAAAACCCATTTTTTAACTCAGAAGTCTGGCTGCATCTACTGCTCTAATCTCCATTCCTGATTAGTCCTTGCACAGTGACCTTTGAGGGTCATCGATGAAGCAGATCCTTAGTTTAGATGCTTCGCAGGACCCAGACATTATTTTGAACCCTGTGATCCTTTCATTGCTTTGGAATGCAGACAGTGTGGGAGTGCTGCCTGCCTGATTTACCGATGAGGAAACCCTGGTTCTGAGGGCATGCAAAGCTAGGATGTGCTGAGAGAGAGTCACAAAGCTAGATGAGTTCAGCTCCAGGTGCTTCCCTCTCCCTGGCACATTTTCCCAAACTTTTCCGCAATTTGTTTCCCAGTCAAATGGACAAATCTGCTCCTCCTCGTTAACACTGATACCACTGCTTCCTATGCTGACCCACCAATTTTCAGTTGAGCCAGGCTCACGCCTTCGGCCCCAAAGCCAAATTTGACTTGGTGCAACCTGAAAGGACCCTTACTCTCCTAAAAGACTGTGCACTTTAGAGGGGAATAGAGCTTTCTTCCACAGGGGATCAGCCTGAACCTTCTCAAGTTTGAGGAGACAGAGGAAGCTATAGCTGGTCTAGCTGAATCAATCTTGCAAGAATTTTTTTTTCCGGAAATTGAACTCAGAATCTTTTTTTTTTTTTTTTTTTTTTTTTGAGACAGGGTCTCGCTTTGTAGTTCAGGCTGGCCCTCAGCTCACTATGGAGCCCAGGCAAGCCTCGAACTCAGCAGTCCTCCTGCCTCTGCCTCCTGAGTGCTGGGATGACAGGCGTGAGCCACCACGCCCGGCACTGTGGTATGTGGTGTTGATGGCTGGTGGGTGTGAGTGACCACGCCCAGCATTGTATGTGGTTACCAGGATCGAACTCAGGACCTTGCACTTGCGAGGCAGGCGCTGGAACCACTGAACTAAATCTCCGACCCTGAACTCAGAATTTTATGCTTGCGAGGCAGGCGTGGTGCCACTGAGTGACATCTCCAGCCCTAGCTGAGTTAATCCTGAGTTAATGTTATTAATGTGTGAGATCAATTGGCCACAAGCACCAGGTACGTGACAGCACGGGCATTAATTCAGCAGTGGCCTGGGCAGTCTAACAGTGGCCTGCGTCAGTCCTTTATGGGTGGGATTTCATTTAGCTAAATTAGTCTGGTGCTGGCATGAATAAGATAAGCCCCTTGTGAATTGAAGCTGCTCAGTGTATGTCCTGCCAATGCAGAAAGACAAAGGAAGAAGAGAAGGCAGATAACAAGTTACACCCCCTTCTTGGCCACCATAGGGACTGGTTTGGCTTCTAGGTATCTCTGACTTGAGTGCTACTGTTGAGCAGCAGTAGAGTATAGGGCAGTGTTCTCAAAATGTGCTCCTTAGCCCGGGGTGGTAGCGCTTGACTGTAACCCCAGCACTCTGAGAGTCTGAGGAAGATCTCAGGTCCAAATCCAGCCTGAGCAACTTCGTGATTTAGCAAGAAAAAGGGGATAGAGATGTAGCTCACTGTAAAGGCCCTAAGCTGAACCTATAGCACCACCAAAACAACAACATGATCCTTGCACTACAACATCAACAGCCGTTGGGCACTTGGACACGCAGGTTCCAGGGCCCTGCCCAGACCTCCTCAGCTTGAATATCTGGAAGCGAGACATAACACTCTCTGCTTTAACAGGCCTTCCAGGGACTTCTGTTGAACACTGACATTTAAAATATCTCTTACCCGATGGACTTATAAGCACAGACTGTGGTACTAGGCAGCCTGGGTAACTGGCTACATGACCATAGTCTCGGCCTCTAGCCTCTCGGTGCCTCAGTTTCTGTGACATGAGTGAAAAAATAGTGGCTGTTTCATAAGGTTGTTGTGCGTATTAGATTGGTCAAGTGCCTAGAGCAATGTTTGAGACTTAAAGGCCAAGTATATAAATGCTAACCCTTGTTATTGTTAGTAATAATGGAGGCCTGTCCTCAGCATGGCAGTAATTCTAACTGGATCATAAAGTTCTTTGGTTTGTTAACTTAAAAAGTGGCATGATATTCTATCTTTACTGTGATTGTACTTTTGTGAAATATGTATGCATATAGACAAGGTAAAATTATTGGTGAAATATATCTTTGGAATCTAGTATTACATAAATTCCTTTAGATGAGAAAACTAATGGACTGAGGATAACCAATAGGCGAAGTTGAAGGAAAAAACTACTCTAGAAGATTCGTGATGTCGTACTGCCCTCCATGAGTCCCACCCCCACTCAGGGGCAGGCAAGTGGTTCTATGATGATCAGGTGACATCAAGCTCAAGATACCTCAAGGTCAAAGGGAAAGAGATATGAGCAAGAGTCCGGTCCTACTGTGGAAGCTCAGTAACAATAGTGAGGATTGGCTGGGCTCCAGTGAAGATGGCCGTGGGTGAGTTTAGGGGCTGCTGATGAGCTTGTCCTCAGGAGGGAAGACAGAGTCTGATCAAGGCAGTCATAGGTGCTGTGCCACCTTGCTGGTTGTCTTAGGAAAGTCTGAATTATTTGTGGAGAGCTCCAAGCAGATCTCCATCTCGAAAGGTATAAGTCCAGATCTCCATCTTACCACCTCTATATGGGTTCCAGTGTCCTAACTTGGCCATGAGGTCTTAGCATAGGGCTAGGAGAGCTGATTGTAAGATCAGGATCTAGCTCAGATAATGGGAGTGGGTATGCGGTGAGCTTGAAATTCCAACCACATGGGCTACTTTCAGTTTTTCTTTCCCCTTTTAAACTATGGTCCCCAAGAAGTAAGTAGAAACTGTAGTAAGAATTTACTAAGGTCTGAGTATGCTGCTTATCTTGAAGATATATTTTTGTAGTATATTTGTCTTCCAGTAACTATACCTGTTATACATGCTTGCCATGTGGGTTCTATCGCGATGCACTAGAATTTTTGCAGTCTGTCACATAGCTTCCCTAACCACCTTTCATGACCTTTGCTATATTTTTCTACCTGTTTTCATAGCTTCTTTGTTTAATTTTTTAAATTTGTGCATATTTATGGGGTACTTTAAGGTTATTCAATACATATACACTGTGTGTAATAATCAAATCAAGGTAATAAGAATTTTTATCTCTTAAACTATTAATTACTTGTATTTTGATGCCTGAGTATAATATTGTGGTATGTTTCTGGTTTACCAAAGTTCTCTCTCTGTCTCTGTCTCTCTCTCTCTCTCTGGTACTGGGGATCAAATTCAGGACCTTGCCCTTATGAGGCAGGCACAGTGCCACTGTGCTAAATCTCCAGCCTGGTTCTTCTTTTTTGATAATATTTTATTTAACTTTATTGAAATAAAGCATGCACATGCTGTGCAATTCACCTGTTTAAAGTGTACAATCTGGTGGGTTAATACTCTGCTAAGCTAAATTCATAAAATTGTGTACCATCACCACAATCCATTTTAGGATAATTTTATTACCCTAGAGAGAAACTCTGTGCCCATGATCAGTCCATTCCCCCACTTCCCCTCAAACCCTTTTCCAGGTGAGCAACACTGAGCCACTTTCTGCCTTTATGCATTGAGGTATTCTAGATATGTCACAGAAGTAGAATCATAAGTTAAATGTGGTAGTACCCAGCTGTAATTCCAACTCTCAGGAAACTGAGGCAGGTGGATCACTGGGAGTTCAAAGCCAGTCTGAACTACACGGAAAGACCCTGTCCTTTCATTTTTGTGGCTGGTTTTGATTTGTGTTATTTGTCTTTCTTTTATTGAGTTCTAAGGGTTGTTTTATATACTCTAGATTCGAGTCCCTTGTCAGACATTTGATTTGTAAATATTTCCTCTCTATAGGCTGTCTCTCCACTTTATTGAGGGTCTTATTTGTAATACAGAGTATATCATTTTGATGAAGTCCATTGGCTTTCTCTTTTGTCAGCTGTGTCTCATCTAAGAAGCTATTGATTAAATCCAGAAGTGTTGTACCTGTTTCCTTCCAAGTTTTATAGTTTTAGCTAATATGTATAGGCCTTTTACCCACTTTGAGGTTATTTGTGTATGTGTATGTGCGTGAAAATGAATTCCAACTTCATTCTTTTGCATTTGGGTGCACAGTTGCCCCAGCACCACCTGCTGAGAGGTCTAGTCTCCTTATTAAGTGCAATTGGCAATCCTACCCAAAACTAACTGGCCCTGGATGTGTGGCTTTCTTTCTGGATTCTAAATTCTGTTTCACTGATCCATATGTCTATACCTAAATTAACAACATCCTATTTTAATTACTATAGCTTTGTGCAAAGTCATGATAGTAAGAAGTGATTTCTCCATCTTTTAAAAAATTTCAATATTGTTTTAGGTACCCTGGGCCCCTGACTTTCCATATTGATTTTAGGATCAGTTTGTCAATTTTTACAGAGAAATTAGACTTTTGGTACAGATCGTGTTGAATCTGTAGATCAATTTGAGGAATACTGACACTGAAACAATATTATTTTGATCCATGAGCACTTCTTTCCATTTGTTTCCATATTCTGTTTTCTCTTGTTCATAGTTTTCAGTGTACAAATTTTGTACTGCTTTGTTAAATGTACTCATCTGTATTTTATTCCCTTGATGATATTGTAAATGGAATTGTTTTCTTTTTTGTTTTTTTTTTTTTTAAATAGGGTCTCACTTTGTAGTTCAGACTGGTCCTGAGTTCACTATGTAGCCCAGGCAAGCCTCGAACTCACAGCAATCCTCCTGCCTCGACCTCCTGAGGGCTGGGATTACAAGTGTGAGCCACCACAGCCGGCATTGTGGTGTGTGGTACTGATTGCTGGTGGGCGAGAGTCACCGTGCCTGGTATAGTATGTGATTACCGGGGGATTGAACCAGGGACCTTGCACTTGCTAGGTAGGCACCAGAACCACTGAGCTAAATCTCCAGCCCTGGAATTGTTTTCTTAATTTTCTTTCAGGTCATTCATTGCAAGTACATAGAAATACAATTTTTGTTATATTGATTTCATAGCTTGCAACCTTTTACATGTGAATATTAGTTCTAAATGATTTTTAGTAGATTCTTTAGAATTTTCTCTGTATGAGATTGTGTCATCTCTGCACATATACTTTACTTCTTCCTTTCCAATGTGCGTACCTTTTCTTTTTTTCTTGTGTGATGGCCCTGTACAGTCTCCAGTACAATGTTGAATGGAAGTGGTGAGAGCAAATACTCTTGTCTTAGTCCTGTTCTTAGAGGGAAAGTATCTAGTGTTTCACCATTAAATGTGACAAGTACTGTGGGTTTCTCATAGGTGCCTTTGTCAGGCTGAGGAAGTTCCCACCTATTCCTACTTTGTTGAACATGGTTTTTCTTTTTTTAATTATGAAAGGATATTGATTTTTTTTAACAAATCCCTTCTATAGGCCTACTGAAATGATTGTGTTGTATTATTTTTTATTCCATTGATATGATGTATCCCATTCATTGATTGCAAGGTGTTAAAACAACCTTGCATTCCTGGAATAAGTCCCATTGAGTCATGGTACATGATCTTTCTTGTATATTACTGGATTTAGCTTGCAAATGTTTTGTTGAGGGTTATGCATCCATATTTATGAGCTATTGTTCTTTACTTTCTTCGTGATATTTTTGTCAGCATTGATACTGGATAATACTGACCTAATATAATGAGTTGAGAAGTGTTACTCCCTCTTCTATATTTTGAAAAAGCCTGGGAAGAACTGGCATTAATCCTTCATTAAATCTTCGATAAAGTTCACCAATGAAGCTAGCTGTGTCTGGGCTTTTGGGGGATAATTTTGATTACTAATTCAATTTCTTTATTATTAAAGGTTTATTTGAAGTTTCTATTCTTCAGTCATCGTGCCTTTCTAAGAACTAGGTGTTTCCTCTGAGCTGTCTAATACATTGTTCTATAGTCGTTCACAGTATATTTCTTTCTAATCCTTTTTTATTAGATCGATTTAAATGTATCCTTTCACTTCTGGTTTTAGTAATTGGAAGACCTCTCTTTTACTCTTGATCAATGTAGCCAACCAAGGTTGTTTTGAATCCCTATTTGTTCATCAGTTTCTTTCTGCCTGTTTAAGAGCCTTGGCCAACATAAGAACTTATATGTATACATGTGTATGTCAAGAAAATAAGTCTTCTCCACATTCTTACATGTAGAGCTCTTAGCCTGACTCCAGAACACACTGTTATGTTCCCTCTGCTGAGGCAGATTATTCTAAACCAGCCTCATTACTACCCAGTGTGTATGGTGTGCACGGCTATCACAATCCTACCCTCTTCCTATGAGAAGTAAGCAGCAGCACTTTTAGAAGATGGCCATCAGCCAAGTGTCATACACTTCAGAGTAATTGTGAGGGTTTGGGGAACAGAAGAGGTTGGGTTCTAGCTAGCTAGGACTCCCAAGCAAGGCACTATGGGTAAGCCTGAGGTCCCATCTTCATCAGCATTGCCCATACTGGTCTTTTGTGTATGTGTGTGTGGTACTGGGGATTGAACCTGGGGCTTTTGCCCTAAGCTATATCCCCAGCCCTTTTTAAAGATTTGAGACGAGGTCTTGCTAAATCACAATTTTCCCAGAATGGGCTCAGATAGTTGAATGTCCTGCCTCAGGCTCCCAAAGTGCTGGGATTACGGAGGTGTGCCACCACACCTGGCTTCACTGAGTCTTGAATGGGAACAGCGCCAAGTAAGAAACTCCAAGGCCCCCACTATCCTGACCATGTATCTCTGTGGCCACAGCACCCAGGACTATTCTTCCCTGGTTGGTGAGGATTCAGCCGACAGGTGGAAAGTCAGGAAGTCAGGAAAAAGCACCTGGGATCTGGGGGTAAATGCTGATTCTGACTGGTGTTCTGGGGTGGCTGACCTAGTTAGTAATCTTTCCTGTTATCTATGCAAACCCCAAGCCTGGTTGAGCTGCCACTAAAAACATTCATTAGTTCAGAAAATGTCTTAGAGCCAATAACATGCCCATTTCAAGACTGTTTCCAGACCAATGGGAAGTCTGTGTATGCAAGCAAGTCCCACTTTGAAAACGGAACAAAATCCACCAACATTTCCCTGGCAGGGAAACGGCAGCACATCAACTGTTGTGGATGTATGTGTGGTGAGCTGGAAACTCCAACCAAGTGTGACAGCTCCAGCCCTGGCCTGGCTGCCGACTCGAGACTAAGAGGAAGAGCGAGCTGCCAGACTTCATGATTTCTGTAAACAGTTCTTGAAAGAGAAACCACACACTTGTCCCTCTGCCAGCTTGTCCCCTTAGCCGACAGGGCAGCCATTGTCTATTCGGTGGCACCCTAGTGTAGAGGTTTTTAAACTTGAGCTCTGTGAGCCTCTAGTGGGAATGTGGAGAGAACTTAGGGGGCTGTGAGCCTGGATCACAAACCTACTTGATCTTTTCTCTGCTAATCACAAACACAAAGCATTTCCTCGAATTAGGAATATAGGCATAAACCATAATAGCATTAACAATTATCTGTGACTTGGTCACTGACAGATATCACAATTTTTTTTTCCGTACCAAGGATCGAACTCAGGCCCTTGTGCTTGCAAGGTAGGTGCCGTGCCACTTGAGCTAAATCCCGGCCCACAAATATTTCCATATTGCATTACATGTGTAAGTATCTCAAAGGATCACTTGCACTTATCACCACTGCAGCATTTCTGATCAATCGACTTGCCACCATATCTTGTGATTTGATGTATTATTAAAGTAACAAAGTGGAGCATGATGATACTCATCTGTAATTCCAGCACTCTGGAAAGCTAAGGAAGGAGAATCACAAGTTTGAATCCAGCAGACAACATAGATTTAGCAAGACCCTGTCTGGAAAATTTTAAAAGGAAGGGGGTGAGTCTGTGCCTAGGTTTTGGGTTCAGACCCCAGTACTGTAAACAAAAAGTAATGCTATAGTTGATTTTAAAAAACTTTTTTTTGAGTCTCGCTTTGTAGTTCAGGCTGGCCCTGAGCTCACTATGTAGCCCAGGCAAGCCTCAAACTAACAGCAATCCTCCCGCCTTTGCCTCCCGAGTGTTGGGATTGCAGGCCTGAGCCACCACACCCAGCACTGTGGTATGTGGTACTGATTGCTGGTGGGTGTGAGTCACCACGCCTGGCATTGTGGTATGTGGTTTGGGAGGGAGTGAGGTGGGTGATTGAACTCCAGACCTCGAGTTTGCAAGGTTGACTCTGGAACCAGTGAGCTAAATCCCTGACCCAATTTTAAAATATTTTATAACAATTTCAGTATGATCGACTTCTTTTATAATTCAACATATTTTATTTTATGCATGTGGAAATGTTATTCTGAGGTCCAGAGATTGCACTAAACGGCCAGAGGGGCCCATGACCTAAGCACAGTTAAGATCTGGCCCTGGATCTTAGTGCTCTCGTGACTGTAGGAGTCACTCCTGAGCTGCAGAACTCTGCCTGCTTGACGGAAGGTTCCAAGGCACACACGTGTTGCCGCTAGAACACTGTGCACATTGCACTTTGTTCCCTGTATCTTAACCTGCTGAAGGTGGGATAAAGACAGTACTTAGCTCTTAGGGCCGTTGTGATGATCCATCAATAGATGTGAGACAGTGCCCAGTAGATGGTCAGTACTCAGTAAGACACAGTATTAGGTATGAGAGTCAGGCGGGGTGGCACATGCTTGGAGCCCCATTTGCTCTGGAAGCTGAGGCAGGACCCCAAGTCCAACTCAGTGAGACCCTATTTCAAAGTAAAATTTAAAAGGCTGAAGATGTTCATTGGCAGAGCACTTCCTTAGCATGCACATGACTCCAGGTCCATCCTTGGTACTGTGGTACATAAATAATAATTTTATAAAAGTACTAGCTATTTTGTTTTTGCTGGTTCATATTAATAAGCTCACTAATACATTCTAGTTACCTCTATTTTTAGGGAAAAAAAAACCCTAAAGTTTAGAGAAATGAAATGACCAGCTGGAGGGCATGTGGCAAGGGTGTGCTGGAGATGGGCTTCAAAGCCAGACCTGTGTGACTGAAGCGCAGCTGAGGCCACTCCCCATTACACCACCGAGAGGAGGCCACGGCCCCTCTCATCAAGGAGCAAGCAGCTCTTCAAACTCCTGTTCCCTTTTCCCACCTGTCCCTGCCACCAACGCTGCCAGCTTTATTTGGGGACCCACGTTCCGCCCTCAGCCAGGTCTTAAGGGGCATGTCCTCTTTCAAGGCCACAGCCAGCGCAGCTTCATCTGCGGAGCGACAAGTCCGCATTCGCACACTGAACAGCAGCCTTGCAGGCCTGGCAGAGCAGGGCAAGGGGAGAACTCGGAAGGGCTGTGCTTGTGTGGGGAGTTCGTTAGGAACATAATCTTCGAGCTGAGAAGAAGACTGCCAGTGTGTGGATTTGGTTTCCTTTTCTTTTGAGCCAGGGTCTCCCTATGTAGCCCAGGCTGATCTCATTCTCCTGGATCTAAGCAATTCTCCTGCCTCAGCCTCCCAAGTAGTTCAGGCTATAGGCACATATCACTGCGCCCAGCATGGCTGAGATTATTTTTAATTGAATTCTTCATTGGTACATTATATACACAGTTCACAATCACACACAACATTGGGAAATTTGTACCAATATGTGACACAGGTCAATTCTCTTTTTTTTTTTTTTTTTTTTTTTTTTTTTTTGAGACAGGGTCTCGCAGGCTGGCCCTGAGCTCACTATGTAGCCCAGGCAAGCCTGGAACTCAGCAATCCTCCTGCCTCTGCCTCCCGAGAGCTGGGATTACAGGCATGAGCCAACACGCCCAGCACTGTGGTATGTGGTATTGATTGCTGGTGGGCTTGAGTCTCCACGCCCAGCATTGTATGTGGTTACCGGGGATCGAATTCAGGACCTTGCGCTTGCGAGGCAGGAGCCAGAACCACTGAGCTAAATCGCCGGCCCTCAATTCTCATTTTTACCCACATCCCTACCCACCCAGCTGAGATTTATTTTTGAAGTGCTGTGGATTGAACCCAGCGCCTCACGCATGCTAGGAAAGTGCTGCACCACTGAGCTATATTCCCCAGTGCCCCATGTTTGTGAATTTTTAAGGCAGAAGGAACTGGATATGAAAGGCCCAGATGCATGCAAGCACTTAGTATGTGAAGAAAAGAAGGCAGTCACTCAGGATATTTGGAGTTTGGGTCAAAGGGGAGAAGGGAAGAGTATCTCAGGGGCAGATGGAGTAGTTTATGACCACACAGTGAAGAATGCCAGAATCAGGCCTGCAACTCTTGTGAGCCATTAAAGGAAAGAGAAGCAAAAACAAACCTGTGAGTTCAAAGGACTAGGGCACTGGCTCATGACCACTACACAGGCAGAGAGTGGGTTGATCAAAAACACAGATTAAAGGCTGGCCAGACCAGGAGGGAGCTACTTCAGGAGTCCGGGGTGGGAGGGAGACAAGAGATAATGCAATCGTGGGGGAGAAGTCTGGAATTTTGCGCAGTCTCTAGCATACTCCATAGGCCAACAGGCTTTATCCCTGTGTTTACAGGAATCGCTGGGGGCCCCGGCCCTCCTAGGGTTCTGTTTTGTCAAGGCCCTGCAAGGCCAGGCTTCCTCTTGACGTGGCATTGGCAGGGATCCACATCTTCCATTTTAGCCTCTGGGTGAGGGCTGCAGAGGTGAGGGACCTTAGCGCTACCTCTGCGGATGGAAGGAAGGACAGGGGTGCAGGGAGCTGGTCAAAGCCAGCTCTCAGTCAAAGGAAATATCCACCCTTGTAAGCCTTTAAGAGACTGTTTTCTTCCAAGTAGGTCCCGCTGTTACCAGGGCAACAGAGAACTCTGGGCTTTAAATTTCTGCATGAAGTCCCTAGGGAGAGATGGCCTGCTGAGCACTCCCTCATCTGGGCAGGACGCGGGAAGTGCTAGCCAAGAGGTGGAAGCCCTCAGTGTGGGGGATAATCTCTTGCCCCTTTAATGCCTGATTTTAGTCCCTGGGTGGGCCCACACCACCCCCTCCCCCAGCCTCGTGATCCAGTTCTGGTGGTGGAGGGCACGGGCTTTCACACCGGTGAACCTGGCTTCTGAGAGCCGGACCCCTGCACCCGCGCCCTGGTCCACCCCTTGGGAGAGTGTCAGCTGTGGCGCGAAGCGTGTGTCCGGGAGCAGCAAGCCCACACCAGGCCGTGGCACATGCTGAGAATCACTGTTTCTACCATTTAGTATGTGTACAAGTGGCTCTCAAGACCAACCTGGCCTTTAGATGTCACCACCTGGGTTAATTAGTCCCCAAGTTGTATCGTGACCAGGCTGGGCTAGGTGTTAGCAGAGCCTGGAAGCTTTGTAGAAATAGAAATTTCTAGAGAGTCCGATTCCATGTATGTGGGCACAGGTAGAGGGTAGAGGTTAAGAGTACAGAGTTTGGCTGTCCAACTCTTGGGGTTCACAGTCCAGGTCGGCAAAGGGGGAAGTGACTTTAAGTCGATCGCGTGACCTTTCAGAGATGCCTGTCTCCTCCTCACCGGAGGGAGGGAACTGTTGAGCCTCCTTCACAGGCAGCGAGGTTTGCTTTGTTCTCTCCATCCTAGGAGAAGATTTAGGAGACCCTCTTTTCCTTGTCACCCTTCTCCTGCCCTGCTCTCCCTTCCTTCCTTTTCTTACATCTCTTTTTTCTTTTCTTTTCTTTTCTTTTTTGAGACAGGGTCTCGCTTTGTATTTCAGCCTGGCCCTGAGCTCACTATGTAGCCCAGGCAAACCTGGAACTCAGCAATCCTCCTGCCTCTGCCTCCCGAGTGCTGGGATTACAGGTGTGAGCCATCACGCCCGGCTCTTACATCTCTTTTTATTAGTGCATATCAATTATACCTCTTTCCTTTCTTATTACTGCTATTTTCTTCTTCCCGACAAGCACAAAAGCCCATGAGGTACATCCCAGTGCCCTTCCACCGCGACAGAGAAATGAGGTGGTGTGGGGATAGTGCCGAGCACATGGTCAGAACCACACTGATTTTCTCCCTCCTTCCTTCCCTCTTTTCGCTCCCTGGCTTCCTCACACCCTCATTCCCTTCCTCCTCCTTCCCTCCCTGCCTTCTTCTTAAAGGGGTCTGGCAAACATTCCGGTGAAACTAGGGCTGTTTCTCCAAAGGACCCTGCAGAGCAGGGGGAGAGGCAGGGTGGCTGTGCCCAGGAGGCCATCCTGGCCTGTTAGACAGGAGGGCCAGGGGAGGCGGGCAGAAGGGCTCGGTGTCCCCCAAGCTGATGGCCAACTGTGTGCTTACAAAGGAGCCACTCATAGCCATTGCCTGTGGTACAGTGACTTCGCTCCCTAAGCCTCAATGGCTTCATCTTGAAGATGGGCGTGAAAATAGTGCCCCGGCGTGGTTAGCAGGGTGAAATAAGATGGCAGGAGTGAAATGCCTGGCATAGCACTTGCAAGTAATAGGCTCAAAGAGCATTCCCACCCATTCGCCAGGGAAACATATCCAAGTCGTGTCTGGGAATGGGATTCAGTTTCTTTTCACCCCACAGCCTGTGAGGAGCACTGCGATAGATGGTGCTGGAAGAGCCCTGCAGACTGCTCTGGGGATTATTTCCAAATTTTCCCCAGCTAGCTCACTGGCATCCCATAGCACCATCTAGTGCCCCAAAATGGAAGAGTGAAAGGGCCCTCCCTATCCACCCCACCAGGCTCCCCCAACCTTGCAAGGTTGTGTGTGTGTGTGTGTGTGTGTTTGTGTGTGTGTACACACGAATGTTATCTTTCTAGGAGTCCAGTGCTTCCATTTCCCTCCCAGCAGTTCCTGCCATGCGCATATCCGTGGGAGTGCAGGTAGATCCCTGGAGCCTCACTGGGCTTATTTCCTTGTGCAAAGATCACCAGGCCAGGCTTGATTCAGCTGCAATAACTAGATAAAGTACCCCATCCCCCCTGGGCGCCCATCCACGTTTGCCCAATAACACAGACAGACACCATCATTACACACCCTTTATATTTTTATTGAGGAGAGAAAGCATTAGCGTACAGAGTAACTTCTTATCTTCACAACACAGTAATACAATAACACAATAATAACAACACATTTATTTTTATAGGAGTTTCCTCCCTAGGCTCTGGGCATCCTTGGGCTGCCTCCATACCCCTGCATGCATTGCCCCCCACCCCCCCACCCTCCCCTAACAAGGAGACGCCCAAAGCCCATAGCTCTTCTTACAGCTCTCATGGCTGTCACGTCACAACAAATATTGAAGATCTGGGAAAGTGGGGAGAGGGTCAAAGGGAAGCCCAACCCCCCTCTGCCCCCAGAGGCCTGAAAACCAGCTCACTGCTCATCTGCTTTCTCCCTGGCTGAGGCTACAAAGGTTCAGGGCGAGAGGCACCGCGGGAACAGACAGGGCCCTTGCTGACGGAAGTGGGGGTGCAAGGCACCTGTCCATTGCACTTCTCCACCAGCACACGGCAGCAGGGCCAGCAGGTCAACATCAGCAAACAGGATTCGCAGCCTCAAAGAATAGCAAGTCCTCTTCCGGAACTCCCTCCTGAGGAAATAAGCTGAAAAACAGACGAAATTGTCTTTACAAGGTTGTTTACTCCTGCCCTGGTGGGAATGGTCAAAACCTCACCATCAAAACGTCTAACAAATCAGAAGGACGCTTAAATAAATTCTTCAGTGTGCGTGACTGCAAAGATGGCAGCCATTTTAAGTCCCACCAATAAGCGCCAGCAGGATGATCTCAGTCAGCTTTGAAAGACAGCACGAAAACACACTAAAAGGAAACGCAGCAAAGTGTTAACCGTGCTTGCGTCTGTGTGGCACAATTCTCAGTGGCTGGGAGTATTCTGTCCTTAAGGGTTTTTTCCGTTTTCCAAATTTTCTAGAATGACTCTGTGTTACTACTGTCTTTGGGGGACCTTTTTAAAAGGTAGCAACAGGTTATCGGAACCCAACTCCAGGGAGAAGCAGAAAAGATAAACAAAAGGGCATCTTACCTCCTACTGATGAATCGAGATCTCACCCAGAACCAGTCTGAGGACTGGGTCTCTCTGTGACTCCTCTTCCTCCAGTTCCTTCCTCTGGCCTCCAGGCCCAATATCTTAAGACTGGGCTGAGGTTACCTGTCAGACTCCAGTAAGGAACACAGACTTCTTTTACTATGTTTTCTTCCCTCTGGCCACCGACACTTTGGCTGCCCTTGCCCAGGTGCCAGGCACTGCACAGAAATTTCAGTGTCCAAGGGCAGCTTAGGGCAGCCGCTGATTTGGTTGGCATTTTGTAGCCAGAGCTGACATAGTAAATGTGTGTTTTTCACTACAAAAACAGCGTTTTCTGGACCCAGGGCGAGCAGCAGGTCTCTTTATAAGAGGCGCCTGGGTTTATACCCAGAAGCCCTAGGAGTGCCTTGGAGGCAGCCATACCCTTCGGCCTCAGCATTTAATTTAAGTACAGTGGCAGCCAGGGGTTGGCCACTTAGGAGAGCCATAAGCATGTCCCAGCCATGAGGCTGCAGTGGGTACAGTCTCTGCAGAGCCAACCTTCCTCTCTCTCCTCTCTGTCTCTCTCTGGCTGACCTGGAAGCAAAGGATAGTGGGCCTCCTCTGCAGACTCAAGAGCAGAAAGTCACCTGCAGAGACCTTTGGCTGGGGGCTGTGGTCTAAGGCCTGGCGACGGGGGCAGACCTCCATCCCTAGGGAAGAAGTCACACCTTAGGGTGTCAAACTGAGTTGTGTGACCTCTTCTGCTCCCTACTCGCAATCCCCAGCTGCCCACCCTTTAGGCAACATGAAAGGAAGGGGTGGAGGCTGGCATGTTGAACCGCCCGCAGAGAAAGTCAGGAGGGCAGTCTGCTAAGAGGAGAGGGTCCCAGATTTGGCCAAGCTAGTCCAAGGGCCCTGATAGAGTCTGGAGGAAAGTAAACTCAGGTGCTGAAAATGGGCCAGGTTGCCAGTCAGTGAAGGACACATCTCAGTCAAGTTGTTCACTGGGCTAAGTGCAGGGTCCTCTTCTAGGCCTTCTCGCTGGAGGTTTGGCATGAAATAAGCACAGGCTTCTAGGTACATTTCTTGGCGCCATCCTGCTCGCCGTCAGTTTTACCTAGTAAATGGCCTCAGTGGCTTCAGGAGTTCAGTGTAGCCTGTCCTTTTAATCATTGGGGCAGATCAGTGAGGCATTGGGTGAAGTCCTGGTGAGCCAGTCAGAGGATAAAACTGTAGAACACAGGGCGAAGAAACACAGGAGAGTAAGGGCTGGGAACAACTAGAGAGGAATACAAAAGGGTGACCAGTTCATTGATAGGAACAGGCCCAGAAACCTGCTCTTCGGCTTGTGGCAGGACAGAGCCAAGTATGTGCAACGCGACAACTACTGTTGTCCTTTCTTTCCCAGGTGGCCTTGGTCGGGCACATGCCACTCTCTGGTCAGGTTGCAAGACAGTCTGGAATTCTGCGTATCTTCTTCAGGTTGTACAGGTCTGGAATGCCCTTAAGAACTGGTCAGTAGATGGGGCACGCGTGGCAGCGATAGCAGGGGCAGGGGACGCAGTAGAAGGGTGTGTTCCAGGTGGCCCCAGTACTCACTCACACGCGAATTCGGCCACGAGCAGCTCGGTGGCCCACCTGTCTGGGAGTGAGACGGAAGAGCACCGGGGGGCGTCTTCGAGTTTGGCGTTGCCCCATGCGACCTCCACCACGGCGGATCAGTGGCGGGGAGCTGTAGAATGGGGAATTGGCGCCAGGAAGGCCCTCCAGAAGTGGGACCCGATTCTGGTTCCTCCGTCTGATAGGCTGTACAGGGGGCGAGTCATCCGTGTAATTCTCAGCATGGTATATCGCGGAGCTGATTGTTTGGGTTGAGGTGTCAACAAGGACAGGCTCCGGCGGCCCCAGCAGCTGCTGCAGCTGCTGCTCGATGTGGTGATGGTGGTGGTGAAGATGGTGGGCCAGAAAGTGGGCCTCCAGCTCACTATAGGTCAGCACTCGCCCGGGCTCAACCATGTGCTCGTGGTTCGCCGCCGCCAGCTCTGTCTGCTGGCAGTGGGCCACCACGTCGAACTCGTCTGCCTGATCCTTATTCTTATCATCATCCTCGTTTTTCTTTGCCTCTTCCTCTTCTTTTGGTTTCATCTCCTCTTCCTCCTCCTCCTCCTCCTCCTCTTCCTCCTCCTCCTCCTCATCCTCCTCCTCCTTTTCCTCCTCGTCCTCATCCTCATCCTCATCTTCATCCTCATCCTCATCCTCATCTTCATCCTCGTCCTCATCCTCCTCATCATCCTCGTCCTCATCCTCCTCATCATAGTCCTCCTCATCCTCATCCTCCTCTTCGTCCTCCTCCTCCTTCATCTCCTCCTCCTTCCTCATCAGCTCTTCGAGGTCCTCCTCCTCCTCCTCCTCCTCCTCCTCCTCTTCCTCGTCCTCCCTCATCTCTTGCTGAAAAACCCTCACGTGCTTCGGCTCGTCCTTCAGGTAAAGCCCACTCCTACCAGCCTCCCCATCCTCATCTTCACTGAAGTGCTCTTCACCTCCAATCTCATCCTCATTGGGGTTGGAAGCGAAAGGGAAAACGACATTGCGAACCCCAGGGTGCGGGATCGGCTTGGGAACACGCACTTTTCTTTCTATCTCCACGCACTCAAGAATCAGCTCATCCAGGTCAGCCATTTCAGTTGACCATAAGAGCTCCTTTCGGAAGAATTCAGACAGGCCTTTGAGAAACTGGTTTTGGAGGCGGCAGTCATCCCAAGACAAGAACTGGGCCAGGTACTGAAACGCGTCGGCATAGCTGCCCAGGGTACAGTCTCCCTGTTTGAGCTTGCGGATGGCCCTTTTTGCCACACGCGGGGGGATGGGCCCACAGAATTCCTTACGGATTTCATCTAGGAAGCGCGGGAAGTTGTCATGCAGGGAGCTTCCTTCCTGGGTGACAGAGATGGCCCAGTCCCTAGCTTCGCCAGTGAAAAAGGAGATGAGAAAGGCCACCCGATCGGCGCCCCCGGGGAAATGATCCTCATGGTCAGCTATGAAGGTCTCTAGCTGCATCAGGAATTCGGCCAGGTACACTGGGTTGCCCGAGAAGGGCTCTATGTCAGGCCGCTCCAGTGGCGGCAGAAGGGGCTGAGGGGGCGGCTCCTTTGACGCCGGGGAGGGCAGCTCCTGCGGGGGCGGGCTGGGCGGCAGGGGAGGCTCGGCGGACCCGTCGGGGTTGGTATAGTCCTGGACCACGTTAATCAAAAGATCGTTGGAGACATAGTCAGAATCCGTGCGGGGCGGGGGCCAGCACAGGAAGGGGACCTCTCCGTCCGAGATGGTGTCGACCTCGTTGAGCGGGAACTCGAAGTTCTCCTCGGCCAGTACGGGCACTATGGGCACCGGCCAGCGGATGTAGCTGGAGACATTGCCCCGCAAGGAATTAACCTCGGCCAGGGCTCTTCCGAGCTGAAGGCCCAGGCTGGCGTTCTCCCCGCGAAGGGCATTTAATTCTTCTTGCAGGGCCACGTTTGCCATGCGGAGGCTATTGAGATTTCCTGCCGCCTCGGACATCTTGCCTAGATCGGGGGCCGGTGCGGGCGGTGGGGGCGGGGAGCTAGGGGCTGCGAGAGGAGGTCGGGGCGCGGCGGCGGCGGCGGCGGGGCGCGAGGGGGACCGAGGTGCGGCGGCGGCGGCGGCGGCGGGAGCGGGCCGGGCCGGGCCACACCCACCGGGCCGGGGACGGAGCGCGGCGCTGGGCCGGGGGCCCGGCGTCTCAGCCCGATACGCTTTACCTCGAGGCAGGGTTCGGAGAAGGGAGGCGACGGCGCGAGGCCCGGCGGCTCCGGGCGGAGGACACGGGCGCTGCGGCGGCGGCGGCGGCGGCGGCGGGCGGCGGGCGGAGGCGAGCGGCGCGGGAGGGAGCGGACTGCGGCAGGATCTGTCGAGGAAAAATCTTGCGGACGCCGATTCCCCGCCTTTTAAGCGCGGCCCGGCGGCCCCGCCCCCCCGCGAGGGCGGGTCTTCGGGAGCCGCGGGCGCCCACTGGCCGGCCCGCTCCCCGCCCCGCTCGCGCGTCTCACTGACTCTCTCCTTCCCTAGCTGCAGCTAACTCGGGTCGGGAAAATGCGACAGCGACTGCCCACTCGAGGTCGTCATGGCGACAGCCAGTGAACGTGTTCCTCTCCTCAGGCAGGCCCCCGAGTGTAGAGGAGCTGCTTCGAGAGGCGCAGCTCAATCTCCAGAGCCTGTTGCAAGGTACCGAAGAGGGAGGGGGGCTGCGGCCGGAGCCCAGAGGCGAGATGAGCTGCGCAGCGACAGGAGGGAGGCCGAGAGGACAGGGCCGGCGAGAGGAAAAGAGGAAACAGTCCTAAGCACTTCGAAAAACAAAGCTCGCGTTTTCCATCTTTCTGTTCAGCTTCTCGGCTGAGGATTCTAACACTCATCTCCAGGGCTGTTCCCCGCTTCCTCACGTTTCAGCTCAGTGGTCCACGGGGGCAGGGGGGCCGAGGCTGAGGCCGGGCGGTGGGTCAGTACTTCCACCAAGAGAGCTGGCTGAGAGACTCCCACGGCGTAGGGCCCCAGCCCTCCTTTCTCCCACCCCCGCCCCCGTGCCTTTCAGATCCTCGTACCAGAAAACAAAGAGGGCGTTGGCAGGGTCTCACACTGTGGGCTTCGCTCTGCTCCTGCAGGAGCCTTGTCCAGGCGCTTCCTGGGTATCCACCGCCTCCCCCACGTAAACCTAATACACAGCACCCAGAATTCACCTATTGACCTATCTTACTGCCTCAAGTTTCCAGAACCATCCGGCGCCAAGAGGTGCCCAGTGGATGCTAAACGCACAAAGAAGTCTTAGCTCTTGTTTATTTAATACCAGCAACAGTTAATACCAATGGACAATAGAAACCAAGCAGTGAGCCTGCCAGCTGGACTGCAGCCATAACCCCCACTTCCTTGGCAGGGCACTGGTGACCTTAGGGAGTCGAGATGCTGAGGGACACCATGAGCCTTGTGTTCTGATAAGGAGAAGCTGCCATGCAGACAAAAAAGAGTTCGTGTGCTCTATATCGGCGCCACTGGCAGAATTAGGACCAGTGGGTAGAAACCTAGCGGGAGGCACGTCCCATCTGCAGATAAGAAAGAACTTTTCCGACACGGTTGACAGCCCCAACCGTCTGTGGAAGGAAGGCGCTCCCCTTCTTTGCAGGTGTGTGCACTGAGGCTGGAAAGACACCCAGAAAGCTGAAAAGCACCTGGCTGCTGAGGAGGGAGCCTGAGTAGATCAGAGAACCTGAGAGCAAGCCCAAGTCTCTACGAGTCTCAAAGCCTCTGTCTGAATATATGTAGAGCAATGAATGTTCTTTACTGTCACTTTCTTCATTTATTCATCTAGCCATCGCTTCGGTCAAACCCATTCAATTTATATACATCCTTCAGCCTTGATGATGGCCCTGAACTTCGCCCTCTTCTCTGCCTTCATGTTCTCCTTTCCTCTCCTTCCCATCAGCCTAACTAGACCTGACCCCACCCACAGTGGAACCAGGTGTACAAAAGTTCAAGTGAGGGTTCGTGTGCTCCTCAGGAGAGCTCCAGCCTAGACTTCCGGTGCAGAGCTCCTCTTGCTTTGCACAGACCACTTCCTTAGTGAGGTTGCAGAAAACCCCGAAAAGCTGCAAGGAGGCAAAGAGGACCCTGTAGCAAATGGTACCCGTATTCGTGGCCACTGCTGTGGGTCGAGCACCTCAGGTGGGGCCGTTGAGATGAGGCCTTGGACTCCAGTGCAGCACAGCCTGAATTTACTGACTTTTGTTTCTTCCGTACCTCACGATCTTGGGAAGCGGGCAGCCTTCTGCTTCTAAAACATTGAGAAACAGCCCAAAGCAGCAGTGCAAGAGTCAGGCCTGGCAGCTGACGCAGGAGACCCGCTCGTGCTCCTCCCCAGCTCAGCGCTTGGCTGTGGGCCCCTAGAGTGTGTCTCCACTGTGCTATTTTTCAGAAGAATATGAGGAACAATACTCAGAGGCCAGACTTGTGGGGCAGACCTTCCGCTCTTCTGATGAGGCCCCTGAGCCTACCCCCAGCCCAAGGCTCCAGTCTGCCAGGCGTCTGGAGTTTGTGTTGATGGTGAGTCGCCTCTTCCCCAGTCTGGGAGAGCTAGCTCCCACCCACTGACGGGGGACCTCAGGCTGCTTACATCACCCACTGGAAGCTGCTGCCCACCTCTGCTCACCAACAGAGGCATCCGGAGGGCCCACGGAATGGGGCCCAAGCGGCAGGTGCCTGGCCAGGAGGCCCGTCCACACTGTCCTCCCTCCCAGACAAAACCTCTGACCGCTGTGCCCAGACATCCGTCCTGTGGGCCCTGGCGCATCGCTGCTCGGCAGCGTGTCTTTTCCATCACTTTTTCTTCCCGCAGCCTACAAAACGGCAGCCGAGTGAGGATGAGACTACCACCCAGGGTGTGAGGGCTCCCGAGGCCGCCCTGAGCCTGTCTGCAGCCAACAAGCGGACTGCCTGGAACGGCCCCTTCCCTCTGCCCGTCCTAGAGGAGAAGCGGTGGCCTCAGCCCTGCTCCACACAGTCTGCCCTTGTGCCCATCAACATCTCTGGTAGAGTCGCTTAGCGCCGCCTGTTTCCTTCCCTCCATGCCACCACAGCCCATCTCCTCCAAACATGCCGTGTGCCGGGGAGGGAGGGCCACTCTCTTGCTATTGGCTCACATGCGCTGTCACAGTCACGGTTCATGCCAGGGAACAGAGGCACGTGGAAGAGGGACTCCGGCTGCCCTCCCTTCACTCCCTACTGCCGTTGTCACTCTGGCATCATCTGAAAGGGGAAAAAAAGCAGAAAACAAAACCAAACCAGAAAGCTTTCCTAATTAAAAGCTCCAAAACTTTTTGAACTTGGGTGCTCCTCAGAGCAGAAATGGAAGTTTAAAGTGGCTGAACTGTGGTTTAGGGAAAGAATGTCTTGTGTGCAAAACCAGGTTTGGAGTAGACAGGTAGTCAGAGGGGAGAGCAGGGTCAGGGTGCTAGCGGTAAAGGGGAAGGTGACCCCGGGCCACAGACCAGAGGCTTTGCAGGGTTTCGCTAAATACCAGGTATTCTAGTGAGGGGGCATCCTCAAGTTTTTAGGAAAGGGAAATAGTGGAAAGAGACTAAAGCTAAAAAAAAGACCAAAAGGGAGAAGGGTGGTGACACACACTTAGAGTCCTGGCACTTGAGAGGCTGACGCTAGAGGATCATGAGTTCGAAGCCAGCCTGAACAAGACTTTGTCTCAAAAGAAGGTTGGGGGGGAGGGGACAAGATGACCTTGAGAATGGGGGAAGGATTTATGTAGCCCAGCCGGCAGTAACTCTGGGACACGCGGTACACTGTGCCATTACTCATCTCTGCCCCCCTCCATTGGCCGGAGAGGAAGAGAAGGAAGGTGAGTCACATCAGACAGTTACGGGACCGAGGAGCTGAAGTAATCAAGACCTCCAGAACCCACAGGGACCCGTGGTAGACTGGAAGGCAGCACTAGCCCTTGCTAGGGTGTCCAAAGCAGAAGACAGTGAGGACAGCGCTGGCCACATGTGGCGATGCTTTCTGGATGTGAGATCATCCACTGCCGCTACCTCAGTCACTCAGAAAGCGATAGGCGGGAGGTAGAGCACACGACCCAGGGAAATGTACCAGGAGAGTATGAGCGGATGAAGACACAGACAGTCACCAAGTAAGGCCAGGCACTGTTTCTAAACAGCTATCTTACTCTCAGTGAGGCTGAGCCTGAGTTTTGCCCGTAGAGCCACTCGCTGGGGTATATTGCAGCCATGTGTTACAGAAAGTTAGAGTCTGCTTCCCAGGCTGCTGAATGAGAACTGGGAGGAAAACCACGTACCTGTCCCCGTGGCCCAGCCTCACCCTCACTTCCCTGGCAATTTCGCAGGAGCCAAAGGCCAGCCCAGTGCTTAAGAGATATTTGGTCACCATACGGCAGCCAACTTTGGTAAAGTGTGAGTAGGTGGCTTGTGAGACAGATGGGGGGAGGCAGTGGGCAGCTTTTCAGAGACAACCCTCACCTGGCCCCTATAAAAGCTTTGTCTGGAAGAACAGATGATTTTCAAGTAACATCCAGTCTCGGCCTGACACTCCGCACCGATGGTTGTCTTCCCTGGTTCTGCATCTAGTCATCTGAAGACCTCTAGCATCTACCTGGGCCTTCCTCTCAGGGAGTTAAGTGTTCCAAAGTGAGATCCAGGAATTACAGTTTCAAAGGCTGCCCAGATCATTTCGATACGAAGCTGAGGTTGAAACCACTGCCCCAGGCCTCCTAGGACCTACAGGTGACCTGGGTATGGCCTAGGAAACCCAGCATGCATGCCTAGTGCCAGATTAGGAAGGAAGGAGAAGAAGCACCCTGCCTGGACATTATTCATGCAAGCTTTGCTACTGCCATCTTCCTTTCTTTCTGCCTCAGGCCCGTTTCCACTGTACTTTCTACAGAAACCAGGATGCACCCAGGTGTCTTTATTTTGGCTACAGGGCAGCAGTTTGATAAACACGCAAGTTTGCGACATTCGTTGTTTAACACAGAGACAGCCGTGAACCCCAAGTCCACCCTGAGGCGGAGGCGGACCATTATTGGATTCTCTAACTATTCCCAGCGAAACCAAGGTGACCCCACCACAGCTGATCCTCCAGACCTTTCCTCTTCCCCATTCCCACAAATCCTGCCACACATGTGGCAACTGTGGTGATGGAGAACAAGAACAGTTCGGGGGGATGGGGCTTTGGGATGTCCTCGGGAAGCCAGCATGCCAATTAGGGTAGCCAAGCGCCACCTGTCAAGGGCACCAAATGGTGAAGATTCATTGTCTCCCAATATAAATGTAATTAAACTTGGTGTGGGGGTGCACACCTGTAATCCCAGCACTTGGGAGGCTGAGGCAGGAGGATCACAAGTTCAAAGCCAGTCTGGGTAGGCCAGCCTGGGCTACATAATGAGAGCTTGTCTCAGAAAATAAAGGATGAATGTAATATAGCCACATATGTTGAATTTAGATCGGGGGTGGGGGAGATCATCAAGTAAAGCCAGTATTTTAAGAGAGCCATTACTACCAGGAATGGTGGCTCATGCCTGTAATACCAGCACTTGAGAGCTAAGGCAGGAGAATCACAAGTTCAAGGCCAGCCTGGGCTGCATAATGAGTTCAAGGCCAGTCTGAACTATACAGTGATACCATTCTTAAAAAGAGAGAGATGGAGAGAGACAGAGGGAATGTCACTACTACCCTTACTAAGAGAATGGACAAGGGCTGGGGATGTGGCCTGTGACAGAACGTCTGCCTGGCATGCACAAGGTCCTGAGTACAATCCTGCAACTACAAAACAAAACCACGGACCAGAGAGCTACACGTGTGAATTCTGGTCTCTCTGTTCGTTAACCTTGAGGCCTCGGCCAGTTATGTAACTGCTGTGAGCCTCACCTTTTTTCATCTGCAAACTGAGGACAGTGATGCCAGCACAGTAGTCATGGCAAAGACGAGAGGCATTTGTGTAATCTACTATCATATGCCTGGTATATAGTTGGTGTTCAACAAATGGTGGCTATGAGTAAAAACGATGCTGTACATGAGAGACCCTCTGAAGGTTTGGAACATCTGAATGATTTCCTCACACCTGTAGATTATGCTAAGTCTTTTATGTTGTGAAAATAATAAGTGACACATGCCAAAAAATGTAACCAGGATCTTGTTCCTATCCCGGCATAGTCCAGATTACTCCTGGAGGCCAGAGCCACCCTGTGCTGTCCCTAGTCAGTTTCAAAGCGTCCACTGTTACCTCAGGGTTGACTGATGCTGAGGGCGATCACGGTTTTAGGACCCTGGTGAGAAAGTATGGGGAAGATCCAGGGTAGTGGTACATGATGCTTCCACTCTAAAATGGATCCTTGAAGCTTGAACGCCTTTGGAGCCACGTGGGTGATTCAAAGGCATCACGTGACTCCCTTCATGGTTGTGGGCAAGAACCCAGCTTGCTCAGCATCCTCATGTGTGAAAAAGGAAAAGCAAAGGAATTCTGACCAAGCTGTTGGCAAATGTGTCTTGGCAAACAGTTGGTGCTCCTGTCTTGGAACAGCAGATGGGGGAATCTCTCGCTGTACTGCTAACCTTCTGTATGTCCCCCTGCAGGTCACAGCAGCAGCCCAGCAGGCAGTGCGGATCATTCTACGACCTCAGATGCCAGGCCCAGCCACTCGGCACCACAAGGTGTTCATGGAAGAGATGGCGTTGGGCAGGAAGCTCGGTTCCCAAATCTCACCTCGCCAGTACTGAGAAATCTTCCTAGTGAGCCCAAGGCCCCTCATCAGGCACATGGTGGCCTAGACCCTCCTGGCATGGAGAGCATGGGAGTGGTGTACAGTGTCCCCGGCTCTTGCAACGGGCCATCAGATTCAACCTTCTCCGCTTCCTGGAAGGGAGATGCTTTTACCTACATGACTCCAAGTGCCATCAGCCAGAGCAACCAAGTCAATGAAAGTGGAAAAAATCCTTCCTCTGGGAGTTCTTGGGTCTCCGTGAACACACTCCCACCTCTTGTTCCGAAGGAGGCAGCTACCCTCTTTGTTGCCTGTGATAACCCGGAAGGCTGTAGTGGATTAGCCAGCTACCCTGAGCACCTTACTCAACGAAGGCAAGTACCAAAAAGACCCCCCAAGATTGGCCTTCTGACTGGTGGTACCTTAAGGCTCGAGACAGGCCCAGGTGGGACCAGTAGATTCAGGGAGCGGTCTCTGTCTGTGCCCACAGATTCAGGCGTCACAGGTGGGGACTTTGATGAAGAGCAGAAGGCCAGTGAAGCCTGTGCCCTGCCTTATGCCAGCACAAGCTCTGAGGGCAGCAACAGCGCTGACAACATTGCCTCCCTCAGTGCTGAGCAGGAGGCTCGGCACCGAAGGCAGAGGTCCAAGAGTATCTCGCTCAGGAAGGCCAAGAAGAAGCCTTCCCCACCGACCCGCAGTGTCTCGCTGGTCAAAGATGAGCCAGTCCTCTTGCCGGAAGGTGAGTGTGTACTGCCTACAGACCAGAGGCCACGGAGCCTTTGCCTGTCCTTGGAACACCAAGGACATCACTCATCCCACCCAGATGCTCAGGGTCACCCAGCTGTGCCAACCCTCAAAGATCCAGAAGGTCCACAGTTCTCCCATCAGTGGTATCTAACTGACTGGAAGTCTGGTGACACCTATCAATCCTTGTCCAGCTCTAGCACTGCCACCGGCACCACAGTCATTGAGTGTACGCAAGTTCAGGGCAGCTCAGAGTCCCTTGCCTCCCCTTCCACCTCCAGAGCCACAACACCTTCCCAGCTGTCCATCGAGGTGGAGGCCAGAGAGGTCTCCTCTCCGGGAAGGCCCACTGGACTGATGTCACCCTCCAGTGGATACTCCAGCCAGTCTGAGACTCCGACACCTACTGTCTCCATGTCCTTGACCCTGGGCCACTTACCCCCACCAAGTACCAGTGTCAGGGTACGTCCGGTGGTACCTGAAAGGAAATCATCGTTACCCCCTACATCACCAATGGAGAAAATGTCCAAATCACGGCTGTCCTTTGACCTACCACTGACTTCTCCGGCCACCCTGGATCTGTCTGGGATGAGCATCTCCATCCGCAGCAAAACCAAGGTGAGCCGCCATCACTCAGATACCAATTTTGGGGCTAAACTGGCACAGAAAACTAGTCCCAACCAGCCGATCATGCCCATGGTTACGCAGTCCGACCTACGTTCCGTTCGCCTAAGATCAGTCAGCAAGTCTGAGCCAGAAGATGACGCTGAGAGCCCGGACTACACTGAAGAACCCGAAGCAGAAGAAGTCTTCGCCATGCCAGAAAGAAAAGTGAAACCTCCCGTAGCTGAGAAGCCTCCACTGGCCCGAAGGCCCCCGAGCTTGGTCCACAAACCACCATCCGTCCCTGAGGAACACCCACTGACTTCGCCTGCCTTGGCTATGACCCCCAGGAGCACCGTTCAACACGTGAGGCCACTCCTCCAAGAAAGCCGCACGGTGGTGCGGAAACCAAAGGCCCCTAGCGTCCCTGACGGCCGAGGCCCAGGGGAGCCAACGACAACCTCATCTCTACTATTCACACCTTTTCCAAATTCCGCTGGTGCTTTCTTCTCAGGGACACAGCGACCTCCCCAGGGAAGTGGGGAGGATGAGGCCCCCAAGGTGAGAGCCTTGCCTGAAAGAATTAGCCTCCAGAGCCAGGAAGAAGCTGAGAAAAAGACAGGCAAGATTCCGCCTCCTGTACCAAAAAAGCCCAGCGTGCTCTACCTGCCTCTAGCCTCCCCTGTAGCTCAGATGGAGCCCCACATGGCAGAACCAAGGCTGCCTCTCAGCCCCATCATTACCCTGCAGGAAGATGCCAAGGGTCCTGCCACCGGCAGTGACCTGCAGCTACCTGGTAAGAAGATGCCTTCAGCTCCACAAGCTGACAGTGAAAGGAAGGCCTGCTCTCCAGGTTGGTAAACTGTTTCTTTCAACCCCAGGAGGGATGAGGGTGAGGAGGGACTGCCAGAGACAGAAGCAAAGGCCCCCGAACAAATACCCTTGTCCTAGGATGACCAAATCAGTAGGGAAACCCTTGAAGGTTTGGGCTACTCTAAGGTATTGCGGGTTGACTTTCACATGCTTGGGATAAAGACTGACCAGGGGCAGGTCTGCAAGGCCAAGTTTAGGGCCCTCAGGGTTTCCTGAATGGGCAGTGATGACCCTTTGTGTGAGCTGCCTGTGCCCAGGGCACACCTGTGGATCTGTTGAAACTTTTAAGTTTAAACTACGTTTGTGTTTTTAGTGATGATTCTTGGTTTTTGTTTTGTTTTGTTTTGTTTTTTGAGACAGGGTCTCGCTTTGTAGTTCAGGCTGGCTCTGAGCTCACTATGTAGCCCAGGCAAGCCTCGAACTCAGCAATCCTCCTGTCTCTGCCTCCCGAGTGCTGGGATGACAGGCGTGAGCCACCACGCCAGGCTTAGTGATGATTCTTTATGTATAGCTAGCTATCTGTGCCCAAAAGTTCAAACTATGTGTTATTAGGTTTAAACTTCTAAGTTTAAACTACATTTGTATTTTTAAAATGCAAGCTTAAAAAGGAAAGGCAACATTTAACTTGTTCTCACATTTTTCAAATATTTCTGAGTTCATGAATAGATTTATGGTAAATTAACATTTGCTGAACATCTGTGTGCCCGGGACTCCTATGCCTGTATGAGTTATTCAGACTGTACTATTGTTGTTTTTCACATTGAACTTGATTGATTAAAAAAAGGTCTAGCCTTAGTTCAAATGCTGATACAATGAAATCAAACTGAACCTTTCCACACTAGGACTTCAGGATCCCATCTACCTGGCAAGGAATGCATCCCCTAACCTAGGGCTCTGCCTCACTGTACCACACTAAACTTACTTTCACGAATGGAACTCACTACCCTCCCAGACTGAGTCTCTGCTCTGGTAGGCTTGGGGGCTTCTAAAACAATAGGCTGTGGTGCTACCCACAGCCTTCCTTGGTGCCATATAATGGAAAGGGAGCTCACTTTCTTGGGTGGTATGAGGTTAGCCCTTTCTAGCACTGTAAAACTAGGCTACCTAATGATCATCCTTTTTGCTCATTTTTGTTTCTTTGTTTTAATTGTAAAATACACACGACATAACATTCACCATGTTAATCCTTTTTAAATATACAGTTCAATTAGTGTTAAGTATGTTACACTGTTGAACAACCAACCTCCAGAGTTACTTTCATCTTGCAAAAATCAAGGTCTATATCCATTAAACCACCCCCTGCCCAGGCTCTGGTGACCACCATGCTGCTTTTTGAGTCTATGAATTTGACTTCTCTGAGTATCTCATATGGGTGAACTCAAACAATATTGTCTTTTTTATTGTTTGTTTATTTTGTTTAGGCTCATCCATACTTCTCATTCTGTTTGAACCCTTAACATCAAAATCTCACGACCTTTTTCCAAGCTCATTTGGATTCTCAGTGCAATCGCGGTGACTAAAACAAATTAATAGGGCTAGTAGGTGTAGCCCAGCAGTAGAGCAATTGCCTAGTATGTGCAGGGACCTGGGTTCCTTCCCAGCGCTGCAAATATAAATAAATACATACAATAAAACAAGCAAGCAAATCCAGGGATTTGGGTGCACATCTGTTATCCCAGCACTCTGGAGAGATGAGGCAGGAGGACTACAATTTTGAGCCCAGCCTGGACAACTTAGTGACCTAACAAAACCTTATCTCAAAATTTTAAGAAATGAAAAAAGGCCTGAGGATGTAGCTTAGTGTGAAGGCCCTGGGTTCAGTCCCCAGTTCCACCCCCACGATTACCACAAAATAACCGCAGATTATTTTAGAATGTGCTTCCTTGGACCCCACAGGCTTCCTCCAAGATCCCGACTGGTCTTCTCTCCCACTGAGTGAGAGGCATTGTACACCTGATCTTAGCTGAAAAGCCAAAACGCGACAGAGAATCATTGCTTTAGGTTGCTCTCAACTATTTGGTTTTGTAAAAAATAGTGTATTCAAAACAAGAGGGGCTGGGGTGTGATTCAGAAGTAGAGCCCTTGTCTATCATGTATGAGGCCCTCTGTTCCATCCCTGATAGTGCAAAAATAAGCAAATAAATTAAAAAATGAGAACACTCAGGCCACCTGTTGCCCCACAAAAGGCATGGGAGGCCAGGGACCTCAGCCAGTGCTCCCCACTCACTCTACCTGAGGCACTCATTAAGCTTCTGAACTTCATGTTCTTTCTGTACAAAATGAAGACATTAAAATCTGCTCTGTACACAATGAAGACATTAAAATCTGACCAGCTGCCCTTCCAAAGTTGCTTTGAACATCGTGTGAAATAATACATAAAAATGAATGTGCTTTGCCCTATCATTGTGGTCAAAGTCATTCCTTCTGGTTCTTATGCCTAGGGAGTTCTGTGGAACCAAGCACTGAAGAGAAAAGTTTAATCAGTGATAAAACAGCTGAATGGATTGCGGAGGAGGATGATGACGTCTTTGTGGCTTCACGCACAACTGAAGATTTATTTACTGTGATACACAGGTCTGAACCATTTTCCTTCATTCTAATCACAATTGCTTTCCCTTTTTTACTTAAAGAAAAACTGTTACTTCTGAGCAGCCATTAGAATTGCAACTAGAGACTACGTTCAGATACCCGTATGTGTGAGCTCAGTGCCAGGCCTCACATCTCAAATTCACTGACATCTTTGGGTAAAGAGGAGGATGGGAGGGAAGAGGAGGGGAGGACCAGGTGCCGAAAGAGAGGCCCCTCGTCTCCTAGCAACCGCTTGGCCTATTGTGGTTCCATCTGCTCTCACAGCTCTGCCTGCAGTCAGACATTTTAACCCTTCACAGAATTCCTTGTACCATAAAATTCCATCAAGAAGTGATGTGAGGCACCAGGCAGGATATCAAAATGGCAGTTTAGGGAAAGGGCGAGCAGGTGGAGCACAGGGGCACAAGCTGGGGCCCGGTGGCAAAGAACCTAGAAAGAGCCCAGTTTTTGGAGATGCAGCACTAGTTCAGAGCAAAATCAGCCCCTGGGCTGTCCTCACTTAATCCCTGAGCACCAGCCTTGACTCCTGGAATTTGTCCTCAGTCTTATAACTCCAGCGAGACTTGATACAGGCCAAGTGACTCCAGCTGCGGGCACTGAAAGGCTTACGTAGCTGAATGTCGTTGGACATGCCTCAGCAGCACACTCCTATAGTCCTAGCTACTTCGGGGGGTGGGGGTTGGAGCAGAAGGGTCAGTTGAGCCTATAAGTTTGAGCCCAGCCTGTGCAACATAATGAAGGAGACCTCATCTCAGAAACGACAAAAGGATGGGCCAGAGATTTAGCTCAGTGGGTCTGGCACCAGCCTAGCAAGCGCAGGGTCCCTGGTTCGATCCCTGGTAACCACATACAACAATACCAGGTGTGGCGACTCACACCCACCAGCAATCAGTACCACATACCACAGTGGTAGGCGTGTTGGCTCACGCCTGTAATCCCAGCACTTGGGAAGCAGAGGCAGGAGGATTGCTGAGTTCCAGGCTTGCCTGGGCTACATAGGGAGCCCAAGGCCAGCCTGAACTACAAAGCGAGACCCTGTCTAAAAAAAAAAAAAAAAGACAAAAGGAGTATGGGGAGCGGGAGAACTGGCTAGGGACCCGTGGGCTGAGAGGTGAGGAAGAGACCCCCGTGCACAGGATGGGTGCAAGGCTGCCATAAGCACGTTCCCAGTCATACCTGTAGCAGGAAGTTCTGTGAAACATTAGTAAATATCTTCTGGTTGAATTCACTCAGACCAAGCTTTCTCTCACTTAGGTCCAAAAGAAAGCTGCTTGGCTGGAAGGAGCCTGGGGAAGGCTTTGCAAGCAGCCAACCGAGTTCTCACTCTCCAGGAAAGAACACAGCCGATTCTCCCATTAGTGAGTCTGCTGCTGCCACTGCTACCACCACCTTGGGATCGAGCAGCAGTGCCAGCCTAGATGTGGGCAGAAACGATGATTTCAAAGCTTTGCTCCAGAAGAAGGGAAGTAAGGCAACTCCAAGGTCCCGCCCCTCAGCAGCCGAATTGCTGAAGACCACTAACCCACTGGCGCGGAGAATCATTGCACAGTTTTCAAATGACTATGAAACCACCGATAACCCCAGTTCCTAAGCCCTGGCTTCGACAGACAGGGCTTACTTACTGAGCTTGGGATGAGGAGGATAGAAAGGGTTTGGGAAAGGAACCATGAGCATAACAAAAGAGCCTGCCTTTTTAGACATGAACTTAGACTCTGGTTGGCAGGAGTGAGGCCATTTCAACTAGAGCTGAGATCATCAGGCACTTGGATCGTCTCTGGACACTTCGCATACCCATACTTTCACCCTTGCCATGACTGAAGACCAGGTTTCTTCCTTTTCTTCGACTGGTGTGCACTGAAACAGAAGAAATTCTCAAACGCAAGGGCTCATGTGCCACCTTTTCAGTCTGTGTCCCGGCTGCTCTATCCCAGCCCCTGTCACCGAGGAGCGCAGTGGGAGGGCAGATCAGAGGTTGGCAGCCCCTGGGAGGGAGGCAGAGGGCGTTATTGCTGGTTATTCACTCTTCTGGGGAGGATTGCTGGCCTTATGCAGAGACACGGAGAGACACCAAGGCTCCTGAACCACAGTGGGACTCTCCTGCAGGCAGTTTTGCAGGTGTGCACTCATTTCAGCATGGGGTTGATTGGATGACCTTTGTGGTACAAAATACGAATGTGACCCTGTCCTGAAACTTCATCCCTTTTTCAGTTTGATTGTCTACGCGGAGATCAGGGTGATGCATTTCAATCCATTTGTAGATTGACCATCCCCCTCCCCACTGCCGCCACCGCCCATTAGGTAGAACAGGTCAGAACTGCATGGCTTTGGATGAACCAAGTTCAGCTAACAAACGAGGCAGCCATGTGGTCACTCGGATCTGTCCAAGCAACTTGCACGTGCAACTTGAGGTCGTTCGGGTGTCTGCCAGGATTTCTGCCTAGCTCATGCTGCATCCTAAGAACTGTCATTTTATTTGCATGTAACATTCATTACAGGAAATAATTAGCTGAAGGATCAGCATCATCAAAGCTCAAGGAGGGTAGAAAGTAAATTCCTCTTGCTCCACACTATTCAGTACAGATCATGTTTTGTGGTTGGTTGGATTTTGATTAAAGGAAGTCTAACTCTTCCAAAAACCGAGAACCTGTAGACTAAAACTATCTACCCCACATCTAAAAGGCAGCTTTGCCAGTGGCTATGGCCCATAACACACACAAAACAGGGCCACTTTTTACTATTTGTATTCTGCTGTTTAGCCAAGTTTCAGTTAACCATGCTGGGAGAGAATGTAAGAGCTCAGGTACAGGGCATGCTGAAGGAGTTCTAGAGCAATCATTGTGACTCTCTTCTCCTCCAAAGCTAATAGGCACCTAACTATTCTTGTCAGCTCAGTTTTCTAAAGACAGAAGAACAGTGACTCATTCGATTTCCATATGCCTGATTTCCGGGGTCTTGGGAGTCAGACACACAAAGCATTTAAAGACAACCTGCTGATCACTGTTAGAAAGTTAATTGCCTACTGGTCCCAAGAGGCAAAAAGAAAAGTAAAATGAAATTGTAACTTGTTTCTCAGTCTTCTCCAACCCCTTCCTCTTTTACCACTGAAACCAATGGATTTATTGGCATCCAGGTTGCAGAGGCTAGCAGATCTCAGTTTTGGTAGGTCAAGTTTGACATCAGTAAGAAGCAAATGCTCAGCTCAAATACCCACATTCCAGGCAGAAAAAGCAGCTGAAAAAGCCACACTGAGTTCTAAGAAGATGTATGTTTCTCACATAGAAGCCCCAAGCCTAGACCTTTGGTTGATCCACTTCTGAAATCTAGATTCACTGGGACAGGGCAGGCCCACTGACTGTCTTTGCAATCAGCACTTTCCCTCATTTAGGAAGAAGCCTTTTAAAATAATAATGAAAGCACAGTTCCTCTTGAACTATTCGAACTACTTGATTTAAAGGTCTTGACCAAGTTTCGAAGGTTTTACCTGAAATAAAAGATTCACTCCCAGTCTTAGTTTGTGTGAATGCCACGCTTACCTGGCACAGACTCAGAATTCCAAAAGACAGAACCATTTTCCTCTGTAGGGAAATGAAGGAGGATTTGTGCTTTTGCCCAATAAAATCAAGAGGCTACCAGGACCTTCTCCTTAGGAACCATTATGAATTACCTGTAGCTGAACCCTAAAGTATGGGACTCACATAGTATAGGACCTCTGTTACTTCTGCTGAGTTTTTCGGAAAGCTTTTTATTTGTTACTTCCAGTGGATTTGCCCCCCCGCCCCCCGCTACCTTTGGAGATTTTTCCAAGATTCTAAAGCTGAAAGCCCAGAACCTTGATATTTTTCAGTTACCTTGAGTCTTATTTTCATCTACAAAGCTGTTTGACTGGAATTTTTAGAACATTTTCTACATCGTTGCTATAGCCCTTACATGCCCAGCGGTGTCCCCTTTAGTATAAGAAGACTTGGGTCAGCTTGTGCAATCAGAAATAACATTGAAAACTACAAATACTCATTTAATATTTTGCATTGTTGCACCGAGTTCCAAACAAATAATCAAACCATAAAACCTCTAATAGTCACTGATTAACAGAACACCAACCGTCTCCTACTCTTAACATTCAACCTCTCTCTGCTCTCAATTATCAAAACACCAACTCTTTCTCTCCCACCTAGGCACTTACAAGAGTATTGTTGCCTTCTGGGCCCACTCTGCCTGCTCAGGCTGGAGAAGAGAGCCCAAAAGTCCCTCTCAGGAAGGTTTTTCAGAGAAGCTCCTACTCCTGCTATTACTGGTAACAAATTATTATGAGAATGATGTTTTCAAGGTGAAATATACAGGAAGTCGGAGGGAAACCCAGCGGACCCTAGGAGGTCGGCTTCCACTTCAAACTGCTTCTATACCCTTGTTTCCCTCCATTTCCAACCAGTTCAACAGGTGGCTGAGCTGGACAGGCTTCACTGGAGTCAGGAGCACAGAGAGCCACCCTCAGGAGAGGCAGTGAATTGGTATTTACAAGTGCTTTCCACTTGGTGGATATTCATTACATATTTGTGGTTTAGATGTGGGCGATGGGAGAGTGTGTTCTCAGTACAATAGCAAGCTTTGTTGGCATCTCTGCTTCCCGAGCTGGGCCTCTGGCCTGGGCCTCCCACCTGGCCTCTCAGCCCCAATACCAATGCATTTTATCTCTCACCAGCAACTCAGTCATGAAGGAGACAAGGCCATAGGCAACCACTGGTCTACATTAGCTTAAAGACCACAGGCTGACCAGCTGATTTGGAAAAATTACCTTGAATGTGCGAAGACAGGAGAATTTCCAAGACTCTCCTAAGAAGCATTTTGCCTGACATCCCTTTTAACTGGATAGATCACACAGATCCGATATGCCATTTCTCCGTATCTGTCACTCTGAGCAGATCTGCCTACACACCTGCCCCCTCCCCCATTCCTCAACTAATTGGAAAAAAGACACGTTCATGCTCAGTGCTCTGTTCCGCACTGGCTCAACCTTCCATGTTCGCCTAGTCTGTAACACAGTGGTGAGCTTTCATTTTGCTTTGATTTTCTAGGGCCAGGACCAGGGTGAGATAAGCAAAGCACTGTGGGTGCAGACTTTAAGGAGGCACGTGCTCTTGGGGCTGTGCAAGTGCCTCGCCCTTGTCCCAGCCCTGTGACTTTCTCTCTGTAAGTAACATCAGTTGTCCTTTTTCTGAGTATCATTCTTCTTATCGGAGAGGGGAGTGACTCTGTTTTCAGACCAAATATTTAACTGTATCTATTTTTCCATTCATCGCTAGAAGCCTTTGTATCCCTACTCATTAAAGAGCCTTCAGTATTTGAGGAAAACATAGTTGATTGCTAAGTTCCCTGCTCCACATGGTCAGTTAGCGCCCGTTTCAGTAGAAACATCCATAGGGACAGCTCTTCAGCAAACAGTGAATGAGTTGGAGGTCTGTCCCCATGACCCTCGGTCTCCCTTTTTCTCCTCACTTTTCCCCCAGTCTTTGCATCGTAGCATAGATTCTCAGTGCCTCCTACTTTGTTCTCCTCCTCCCTAAGAAAAAACATGCTCTCAGGAGAGGGATAAATTCATTTACTTTGAGATTATAAGGCTTAATGCTACCTCTTTTGAAGGTTGCTTGCATTTTCACAGGGGAAAAGCCTTACGCCAAAGGAATGATGTTCTACTTGCAGAATATTAGACATCAACTAGTTGTAGAAGTGTGTTTTTCACCACAGGCAGGCCAGATTCCCTGGTAGCTGACTCCAGAGCATAGAAAAGAGCTTTATCCATAGGTTTAGTAGCTGATGGTCAATTACGTTGTCCGAATACCCAGACCTATTCCATGTGGTTACTAATAAGGGACTTTCAGGAATGGCTACTAAAAGCCACTGGGAAGGCCTAGATCATTTATAGTGTACATTAACATGTTTACATGAATAGAATTAATGCTACTTATCATTTGAGCAAAAGAATATAAAGATTTAAGGAGTTTGTGAAAATGTGTCCTGTTTGTGAAAGGTGAAATATCTGACTCACGTCCAGTCAACGTCAGTCATCTAGTATTGGTAGTGATTATTATGTCATTGGAGAGTCAACTGTACCAAACCCAGGCCTCTGCTCCCCACCCAGCCACATATGTGCAATCACTTCAGCTTGGTGTGAGAAAGAGACCTGTACCGCAGCATCGCATTCCTTCAAAGCCTTCGTATGTATTTCAGCTATAAGTAACAAAGGTGTTAGGGATTTAAAAAGACCAGAAAGTGGAAAGGAGGTACAAAGAAGTGCCTTTGTCAAAGGGCAGCAAACAGTATAATGATTTAAACAATTATATGAAATAATCGATGTTTAGAATACTTGGAGATAGATTTATAGAAGACTACAGTAGAAAATGGCTATGGACATACCTTTAGGGCACTTTTTGTAAGTTTAGCAAAAAGAAACTTGCACGAGTAATGGATTACGTGAAATAAGTAATACTTTTGTTCGGTGAAGCGCAAAATTCTAGGCTAGTGGTTCTCAAAGTGGTCATGGGACCAGCGACAGCAGCAATCCTGGTATGTGTCTGTCTGTGTGCATGCATGCGTGATGCGTGAATGTGTGTACGCATGAGTGTGAGTGTGTGTATTTTCCAGTGATACTAGCCTTTCAAGCCTCTGAATCACTACAGCAAGGACTCTGCCTGAACCAAGCTTTCCCATTGTTTCAGCTATCATTACAGTGATTAATCTCTGGACAAGAGATATGCTGTATGGCCATCACACTGGTCAGGCACACATTGGCTTGGTATTAAGGAATTATTAGATTGATTCAATTCTGCAGTCATTTTGATCTGCAAAACCTTTGGTTTGACTTAATGAGCACATCTGGCCTGGTTTGGGTTCAAAAAATACTCTTAACTCACAAATAGAAAAAAGGGAAAGGTGTTTGGCTTGTTTGATATTATATACTCATCCTTTTCATAGTGGCTGTTCTCCAGGAAGGCTCTGGCAGAAGTATAACTGATTTTGAGGTTTTGCCTAAAGAGGGGAATTTGATAGCAACAAACTCCACAACAAAATCTGAACCACAACAACCAGTTAACCCCTCTCAGCTTCTTTGTAATGCCAAGCTTTATAGAAATTTTATTGTGTGTGGTCTTGAGCTTTTCTTAATGTCCAGCTTTATAAAATGTCATGCATGCAAGTGCAGCATTGTGCTCCTTGTACCAGTCACCTTAAACTCACTTCTTTCCTTCGTGTGTGTGATGGTGAAGAAATACCAATATGTATGTTCTGATGTCTCCTGACCAATTGTAAATTGCAAACCTTTTCATTAATTTTTAAATGAGATATATTTACTCTGGCTAGTAGTTACAATTTTATTCTTTTTATTATATTTCATTGCTACGTTTTTCTACTGACTCCAAAGCTTACTTTGGGGGAATATTTCTTATTTCTAGATTGTTGTATTTATCTTATTTCTATATTTATCTATAGTCACAGAATGTTAGAGCTGAAAGGAACCAACCTCTCTCATTTTGTAGATGAGGGAGCTGAGGCCAGGAAAGGTCATGTAGCTTATCTAAGGTCACGCAGTGAGTCAGAGCCAGGACTTAGCAGTGAAAGCACTACATTTGTGGAAGATACACAGCTAGCTTCTCCTTCGATGACTCATGAATTTCCCAGGTTAAAAAAAAATATTTCTTTAAAGGAAAAATGCTCCAGACTTCTTTAGCTCATAAATCCAAAGATAAATCTGATTTTCTGTTTAGAAACTTTCGTTTCCCTCCACATTCAGTATCTGTGCCCTACTTTGATGTTTCCTACAGTGGATGTTTCCTTAAAAGTTGTGTGAAAATGAATTTTTATAGATGAAATTTCATTTTTTAGTAGAGGAAGTTTCCTGTGTAAGAGAATCTTCTAGGGACTTCTTTTGAAAAACTGAGACTTGTCTTGTTAATGTTCCTTAATGTTTCTACTTAATTTTTAGTGGTACAGTATATTTTGTATGCAGTGTTTACTTAAAGTAGGGCAAACCGTTATTAGCTTTCCTAGAATCTACGTTAATCTCTCCTTCTTAATCTTTTTGAGTTTTCAGACTATTAGATGCTTATGAGATACACAGTTGTGTTCTAGAACCTTCACCTAGCTTGATATTTTCTTAATCCCTGGGCTCAAACTCCATTTTATCAAACAGTAACAGAGTTAGTTCACTAATCAGTGCTGAGCTCTGTATGCAGTCTCTTTTCAAGAACATTCTTTACGTAATGTTCCTTGGTGCGGCTCTCTCTTGCTACTCCCGGACTCCTTTCCATAGTTCCTGCGTAGCTATGACCATTTTGCGGACTTGCAGACTGGATACATTGAGGACTGTGCTGTTCATACAGAGTGGCTTTTCCACTGTTGCTGTGCTTTTTTGAACCTCTTCTGGGTTCCCTTTTGAGGCATGTTCAGAGATTGCTCACCAGAGAGTGATGGGCTTTTCCCCATCATCTACACTAGAGATTGATACTTTTTATTCAAAGGGCCAGACAGAAACTATTTTAGGGTTTGTGGGCCACTTAAGGTCTCCTTAACATATTCTTGGCTGTTAGCATTTGTTTCTTCATTCATTTGTTTTATGACCCTTGGAGACTATAAAAGCCATTGTCAACTCATGGCTCTGGGTGATTTGGCCCATTGCCTTTGTTTTCTGACCCCTGATCCAGACTGTCTTCTGGGATGGGCATTTCTGTGACTTGCCCTCTGTGGTGAGTGTGTTGTGTACCTGCTGGTGTGGTTTATTATTCCCACATCTACAGTACTGTTGCTGTAGTCTGAGCACCCTGGGGCAGCTGGAGGGGTGCCACAGTGTGTCCCTCGGGGGTCTCCCCTTCCTCATATTACTGACTACCTCAGTATAGAAACCCTATTTCTGTTCATAGGATGTGGCCTCATTATTCTGCATGCCTCTGTTTCCCCAGGTGTGTGGTAAGCTGATAGGGGAGAATGGATCTCTGGGTTTCATTATTTCTTTTGTCTCGTCATTGCTCTGCCTACCCTGTCCTGGCCCACAGCACCATCTTGAGTTTAAGTTTGCCTTTGGAAAGTTTGGTAGCACAGGCCACAGACACCAGTCGGTGATTTCCTAGAGAGACCATCGGTTTTCCTGTTGTCAGAAGCTGGCCCTAAAACCCATGCCCACCTGTCTACTTTCTAATGTGGCTGCATCGTGCACAAGACAGAGCACTCAGCGCCTTCAAGAAAACCAATGAGGTGTAATCTTGTACCCCAAGTTTTCTCTGCTGCCTGGACCCCAGCCCCTGGAGTGGGCTCCTTTGGGTACCCCACAGAACATCATAACCAGTAGCACGCCGCTTGCTTCTGTTTTCTGAGCCTTTAAATGCCTCTTTAAAGCTTCTTCACATCTCTCTGCACTCTGCTCACTAAACTCTTTGCATTACTTGATGATCTGAAGGTCAGATTCCCATTTGCACATTCACTTATGTAAATGTCGAGGGACACATGTAGATGAGGCACATGCCTGTGTGTATGAGTGTGCATTCTTACCTGGAATGTGACAGCATATTCGCTAATGCGTCACATCAGGGTGTGCACACGGGCACGCACACACGCCCCATCCCGCAGTCTCACTGGTGCTTGGTCCAGGGCCAGGCCTCGTGGGACTGGTCAAGGAGAAGGGAACGGTGGGGCTCCTGGGCGGCCGCCTTTTCTTGTCTTTTGAGGCCTTCGTCAGCTGGCCTGTGCCGGCTCTTCCAGGGAGACATTGGGAGGACTCCTCAGTGGCGCTTCTGGACAGGGCGGCATACAGCAAGCCAGGACTTCAGTTCCAAGTGCACTGAGCTGCTCAGACACATCTGTCAGGCTGCAGCTCTTCCCAGCTCAGCACGTTTGCTTCTTAGGACCTTTAGTTTGATTTCTATTATTTGAGCCCAGGGATCTACTCACTTACTGAAATCTAAATTTTAAAAAATCAGAGTAGTGCCCAGGATTTCTCTATTTCAAAGCACCCATGAATCAGTTCCTTTCTGCCTTCTGTTTAGGGTTTCCAGAAGTAGGAAAGGAAGCCAGGTTGTGCCTTGGATCCTAAAGCAGTGAAAGTAGCCCCCTTGCCAAAAGCAAAAAGAGGACTGAGCTCTGGTCAGTCCTGTGCAGACAGGAGGTGGACCTCTGCTCTGTCAGCACTTACCTTCAGTGCTAACTGAGCACCAATCATGCACTTCAGACACAAGGATGACAGGAGTTTACAGACCAATGTCCTAAACTAGAAGGCAGAGATAAGGCAGCCTCCCCTCCCCCCGTGGTGAGACTGTGTCCCTGGATTAAGATTCAAGAAGAAGCAGAAACAAGGCGAGATCACAATCCTAACGTATGTAGGATTCCCACACAAAATGGAAGTGAGTCCTCTGTGGAGTGATATTACAAAGGGTTTTCTTGTCTCTTCTTTTTCTTTCATTTTTTAAAGTATTTCTTACTGGCTTGCTACCAGCAAATGAACTATACTCTTTATATAGCTGGAGATGTTTGTGTCTTCTTAAAATAAACTTTTTTCTGTTAAAATCATCTTACGTTTCACACTCTGGTTTTCACTCTAACAATGATGCCTTTGTTCAGACAATAAAGCCCAGATCGTGAACATACTTTAACAACCACATGTGTGTTAGCAGACCAAGCCCTTTTGCCCATCGGCCAGTATACCATTGGCTAAAATGTCAAGTTTTGCAAAAGAGAAAGAGTTTATTCGTGAAGCATCCAAGCATGAGGAGATAGGACTCCTTCTGACGTCAACAGGTCACTCGCTGGACACCTGTGCACAAGGGGAGAGTTGGTGGTTTCAACAAAAACAGCCTTCAAATCCCCAAAGAGCAAACTAGGCAACCATTATCACTGCAGCCCACATGTCAAAGATGTTATCTACAGCCATGGGGTGGCCTGTAATTCTAGCACTCTGGGAGGCTGAGGCTGGAGGGTCACAAATCCAAACCCAGCCTGGGCAGGTTAGCAGTTTAGAAAATCCTGCCTCCAAAAAAGGGAGAGGGGCAGAGATTCAGCTCAGTGGTTCTGGCATCTACCTTGCAAACACAAGGTCATGAGTTCAATCCCCAGTACCATGTATCACCAAAAAAAAACAAAAACAAAAAACAAAAAAAATTCAAGAGGCCAGAGATTTAGCTCAGTGGTTCCAGCACCTGCCTCACAAACACAGTGATCCTGAGTTTGATCCCGGTACCATATACAATGCTGGGAGTGGTGACTCACGCCCACCAGCAATCAATACCACATACCACAGTGCCGGGCATGGTGGCTCACGCCTGTCATGCCAACACTCGGGAGGCAGAGACAGGCGGATTGCTGAGTTCGAGGCTTGCCGGGGCTACATAGTGAGCTCAGGGCCAGCTTGAGCTACAAAGCAAGACCCTGTCTCAAAAAAAAAAAAAAATCCTGCCTCAAAACAAAAAAGGACTCGAGATGTAACTCAGTTCAAAGGCCTTAGATACAATCCCCAGAACCACAAGAAAACAGAAAAAGATGATGTGGTGACTAATAACATATTTGCCCAGTTATGTGACCCTCAAAATGACTGATTTTCAAAGTCAACTAAAAGCAAGTGAACAAGCATGGTGGGACACCCCGGTAATCCCAGCACTCTGGGAGTCTGAAGCAGGGGGATTACAAATTCAAGCCCAGTCTGGATAACTTAGGGACTTAGCAAGACCCTGTCTCAAAATAACAAATGAAAAAGGGCAGGGTAGCTCAATGGGAAGGCTTTAAATTCAATCCCAACTACTGAAAAAAAGTTAAATAAATTGAAAAACAAATGAAGCTGGAGAGTTTATTCAGGTCTTAGTTGCATGAGAGGCCCACACTTACTGGATTCGGTGCTCAGAGCCCTAAACAAACCCATGGCACATATTGTCTTGCAGAAACCTAACAGGCCCAACCAAGGCTATGAGATGTGGGCAGAGAATTAATTTTCAAGGACTTCATTTCTAGTATTCAAGTTCAGCTTCTCATGGACTGGACAAGGCACCAAGGTTCTGGGGAAGTGAGCAGCCATTGTCACACACCACGGGAGGAGCAGTCCCTCTCAACTGTCTTCCTTCTTTGATCTCTGGCCTAATAAAGCCATCCCCAAGAAGCAGGTCAGACAGTCTGGGAAGGTGCAAAAGCACCCGGACCAGATGTGGCTGGGGTCACTTCCATTCATCAAAAAAGGGACAGTCTCGCCATGCATGTGATGACCGCTCTATGAGATCTCAGCTTCCTTCTACAACGAACTTTGTTCTCTGCTTCCAAATGGCCCAGTAGCTTGCAGCCTGCATTCCTGCCTTCTCAAG
The DNA here is from genome assembly GCA_004025085.1 of Thryonomys swinderianus. Lineage (NCBI taxonomy): Eukaryota > Metazoa > Chordata > Mammalia > Rodentia > Thryonomyidae > Thryonomys > Thryonomys swinderianus. The sequence continues at coordinate 48,895 of PVIC010006835.1, forward strand.
CCTCAGCATTAGCTTGTGTCCCTGATACCAGCAGGCTCCTTTTCCAGAGACATAACAGAACTGGAAACAGCCTACAAAGCAAACACAAAGGGAGAGGAGCTTGGGCTGCACACAGGCAACAGCAGGTGCTAAAAGTGAAAATAAAGGTCAGAGAGGATGCTGGCTATACCAGAGCATCATGGTAGGCATCGTATCAAGTGGGACTCTGCAGTTCAAGTTCTGGGGTTCACACTGAAAAGCTCTGGACCCTCTTTGGCCACTATACCATGAGTTGATGATACATTTAGGAATTGTCTCGCACTCACCAAACTTACCAAATATGTGAAAATACATGGTCTTGCTTCAGCAATTAACAAAGAGACAGTACGCCTTTCAAGCATATGCCATACACATTGTCTGGAATACAGTGTTGCTACTTTTAAAAATTCCAGATAGGGCAAGGCAAGAGAAGTAGGGTGACACACACTTACAACCTCAGAGACCTCAGAGATTTGGAAGGCTGAGGCAGGAAGACTGAGAGTTTGAGACCAGCCTGGACTATCCGGGCTTATTTTTGTTTTGGTTCTTTTTTTTAAACAGACTCTTGGTATGTAATTCAGGCTGGCCTTGATCTCACAATGTAGCCCAGGCTGGCCTTGAACTCATGGCAATCCTCCTGCCTCAGCCTCTCAAATGCTGGGATTTCCAGTATGCACCACCACATCTGGCCTAAATCTTTTTTAAAAAATATGTATGCATACATACATAAAATGTACGTGGGGCAGGATCTTTCCAATTTACTTTCTGATTTGTCAAACCCAACCGCTTCATTCCCTGGAAACATTTGAGTCAGCGACCTCACGTGAGGGTGTTAACACAGGATGGGCACCACACGAGTTCATCGTGCAGTGTTTCCCAGGGGATACCTCGGGATCTACGTCTGCTGAGGAGGGAAAGAAACAGGTGTGGGCCGGAGGAGACGAGGGCAGATGCAGCCAACTCCTAGGGCACAGCAGTGTTAGCCACTGCATGCGTGTGTGATATCCGCATGTCACATGTGATCTCCGTGGTGTCTGTCACCACTTGTGGGTGGAAGCCGTAGTCCCTTTTAATGTCAATTTGATAAATGGTCTTTTAGTGGACCAAAGAAATATACAGTAAAACTTGATCTATTTTTTTAAATTTAAATTTGTTTATTCCTTTAAAGATATACTTAAATATGAAAATAAGGCTCCTAACTTGCTATACCAGCCTACAGATTTTTAATATGATTTAAAAAAAAGTTGTTTTCCAGTAGCAGAAAAGTAGGAAAGCAAGTTTGTTTTTGTAAGATAATTTATTTGAGGAGTGATGTTCCCTGTTAGATTATCACAACCTTTTCTCTTTGCCTTTATAAATGTAAATAAGTAAACTTTCACATGTGTAGTGACTATTAAAAGGCTCTACAATCTAGATGCCTTGTCTAGCCAACTGAAACAAAATTGTAAAAACTCAAAGTTAAGGGCCGGGGATTTAGCTCAAGTAGTGCCGCCGCACCTACCTTGGAAGCACAAGGGCCCGAGTTCAATCCCCAGTACCGCCAAAACAAACAAAAAAATCCCTCAAAGTTAAATATAAAAAACAATAATAATAAATGTTAAGGCCTCAGGGTATAGCTCAGTTTAGAAGGCTTTCTGAACATGCAAGAGGCCCTGGGTTCTGACTCCAGTACCACAAAAAATCAAAGGGAGGGAGAGAGAGAGAGAGAGGGAGGCAGGCAGACAGAGGAAGAGAGAGAGAGATTTAAAAATGACAACTGGGAGATACCCAGTATGCTGTCCTGGTTGGTGGAAACCCTGTTGTTTACTTGTAATGAGTTTTCCAGGTGTACAAACAAAGTGGATATTGCTTTAAGCACTTTTCTTTGTGTTATATCTTACATTTAGGCTTTTCTTTTCAGTGCTTCGCACCAAACCCAGGGTACTGTGCATATTAAGTGAGAGCTCTATCACTGAGTCACATCCCCAGCCTGTGTTTAGACATTTTTTAAAAACCCGAGATAAGGGCTGGTGATATAACTCAGTGTTAAAGCACTTGCCCCGCATGCACTGGACCCTGGGTTCCATTCTTAGAACCAACCCCCCAAATCTGAATTGCAGCAAAGAGAATCTTCTTAAGAATAAGACAGGAAAGGGACAGCCAGAGGCAGGCAGCAAACCAAACCAGCGGAGCGCTAAGGAAGCTCTTAGAAAAAGCTTCCAAATTTCCAAAAAGGGTGAAAAATGTTGCCAGCCCTTAGTGACCCCTGCTCTACAGGACACAGCAGAGCAGGGCCAAGAGCCACTGACCTGTGTCCTTACAGTCATAACAAGTATACTCTTGCAACATGAAGAAAATGAGCAAAACACGAGCAGACAAGAGGAAATACTATCAAGAGGCAAACATATGGGAAAATGTCTACTCTCCCTAATGAGTAAAGACATACTCCATTTAAAATACTGAACGGCTACATTTCTGCCAATTATAGTAACAAAAAATAAGGGGAGGTAGAAGAAATTACAATATGTAAGGCTGGAAAGAGTATCACGTTGATGCATGGTTAGTGGCTGCTAACACACTGAATAAATACCACCCCTTGAAAATAAAATCTGGCAAATGCACTAGGAAATTTTAAATGCTCGTACCATTTTACTCAGCAATCCTACTTCTGGGAATCTATTCTAGGAAAATAATACAGAGGAAAGAAAAGCCTGCATGACTGAGTCTAGAAGCAACTCCTATATATCTTTCCAGCCCTGCCCACCACCCTGAGCTGCCAACCTGTGCATCGAGTGATCCACTTGGCACTGAAGCTTGAAAGTCTAGCAAGACACTCAGTTTCATTTACTTCCCCTCTCTCAAGTCACCATCCAGTACACAGCACCACCGCTGATGCAGTCACTGAAGTTCCAGATTTAGGAGTCATACCCAGTTCTTCTCTTCAGCTCCTGCCTGCTCCAAAATCACCACCCAATCCATTATCCAAAATCTAAAAAAAGTTTTCACTTCTCTCCCTCCATGGTTGCCATGTGGCCCATGCCCCTGCCTTCCTTCTTGCTTCACTCCACTCTTTTCCTCACACAGCAGCTAGTATTAATAGTATTTTGCCTGTAATCCCAGCACTCGGGAGGCAGAGGCAGGAGGATTCTTGAGTTCGAGGCTTGCCTGGGCTCCATAGTGAGCTCAGGGCCAGCCTGAACTACAAAGCGAGACCCTGTCTCAAAAAAAGCAAAAAAATAAAAAAATAAAAAATAAAAAAAAAATAGTATTTTGCCTTTTTTTTTTTTTTTTTTTTTTTGAGATGGAGGTCTCACCATGTTTCTCAGGCCCGTCTCAAACTTCTAGGGTCAAGTGATCCTCCTGCCTCAGCCTCTCAGATAATTAGGACTACAAAAGCACATTATCACAGTTAACCTTAGAATAAGTGTTTGTTTGATTGAGACAGGGTCTCGCTTCATAGTTCAGGCTGGCCCTGAGCTCACTATGGAGCCCAGGCAAACCTCATACTCAGCAATCCTCCTGTTTCTGCCTCCTGAGTGCTGGGATTACAAGGCATGAGCCACCATGCCCGGCATTTTGGTATGTGGTACTGACTGTTGGTGGGCACAAGTCACCACACCTGGTATTGTTGTATGTGGTTCTTGGGGATCAAACTCAGGACCCTGCACTTGCTGGGCAGGCGCTGGAACCACTGAGCTAAATCTCTGGATCTCAGAATAGTTTTTTTTTTTTTTTTTGAGACAGGGTCTCGCTTTGTAGTTCAGGCTGGCCCTGAGCTCACTATGGTGCCCAGGCAAGCTGCCGCGAACTCAGCAATCCTCCTGTCTCTGCCTCCCGAGTGCTGGGATTACAGGTATGAGCCACCATGCCCAGCACTGTGGTATGTGGTATGTGGTATTGATTGCTGGTGGGCATGAGTCTCCACGCCCAGCATTGTATGTGGTTACCGGATCGAACTCAGGACCTTGTGCTTGCGAGGCAGGCGCCGGAACCACTGAGCTAATCCTCTGGCCCTCAGAATAGTTTTTTTTTTTTTTTTTTTTTTTTT